>JASANE010030677.1:0-46520 GCA_030248225.1 Trileptium ribeirensis | reverse complement strand
CCACCGACTCGACATCGTGACCCTGTCATGCCCATGAACCCTCCAGCCAGGAGTGTTCGTGCCCAGCACGACATGTTTGAACCTTTCAGGGACATCTTTGACGACCAGGACATCGAGGACATGTTAGCCGCACATCCTGATTTGGAACCGGACGAGAATGACGGACAACGACAATTGCGAACTGAAGACATTGGCTGGAGGTAGTCCGACCTCCAAGACAACCACCTCGGGGAAGACGATATTAGCACAGACGCCCGCCCAGGACATCGTCCCCAAGAAGTCGAGCTCCCGCAACAAACGCCCTCAAGAACTGCCCCTAATGGCGATGAATATTATTACAGAAAATACCCACCGTCAAATCAACAAAATGGAACAAAACCCGTCGCCGCGTGTGCCATTTTACACCATCAACTACGCCGCTCCTATCGAAACATTTCTATCGAAAGGCACACGCTGGCCAAAACTATCAAATATGGCTCCGTTGGGTCAAACGATCACGCAATACCCAATCGAGTATGCTTCAACGGAGCAAGGATACCAACTCTTGGTCACTTATCTATTTGACGAGGACCAAGCCAGACAAGACATCCCGATCTCAAGTTGGGAGCTCGAGACATCAAAGCTATTTCCCGGAGAAACAAAGCAAAATTCCTCGACCCCGAAACAACGGAGCGCCTTCGCCCTACCCTACCGCACCTCATGCGAACGGTGCTCCTCGAAAAATTCAAAATCCCGAAATTCCAAAACGTCCTACTCGCCACCGGCCATGCTCAATTATTGGAGGCGAACCGCTCAGATTCTTTTTGGGGAATCGGTCTCGGACCGGAAGACATCGCCTTCGGCCGACGCCCACGACCATGTCACAACGTCATGGGTCGTCTGCTAGAAGAAATACAGACCTTCCTCCGCCACGGCATTGTCAATTGGCCCAAAGTTCTAATTCTGGGCGACAAATGGGCCGGCACCGCCAAGCGGAAGTGGGCCGACGAAGGGATGGTTTGCCTTGGCCCGGCGCCACTATGCAATTCCTGATCCGTCTGGCGATGTGTATCGGCTGACGCCTCAGACCCAGACTATCATGATACTTGGCGGATATAGAGCCGCCCTTCATCTAAGCCATACGAAGGCCGTCTCTTAGATACACCAAGCAAAGTTATGCGTCGTGTGCGCCGACACATTTGCTCATTCGATTACCTTACAACAACATAGCCCTGCTATAAATTAAGCTAACCCCTGACGGCTCACAATAACAACGAAGTGGCCAACAGCTACACGTGGCCAAGGCTAGCCAAGAAAACAAAACCGCCCGCTGGTCGGTGCGGCAAAAATTTTGGAGAAAGATACAACGGCGCTCAGGGCGCCGTTTTCTCATAGGGATATCGGCACATTTTTGCCGATATCTCAAGAACGAAAAACAGTAGGCGGCCGGGGGCAGGACCAGAATCATGCCCTGGCAGGCCGGCTAGTGATGAGAATTTAAAATTTATGTACCCCTTATAGGAGGCCTGTTAGAGGCCGATTTAGACGCCCAAAATCGAGAATTTTGGTATCTCTTTTAAGTTTAGGGGGTCCTGAGCGGACCCGTGGGGGCGGGCGGCCCCGGTTTTCAGCTAAACAGTTAGGGTGGGACCCAATAAGTGTCCCGGGCTCCAAAAATCGGGGAGTTTTGGTTATTTTAGGTCCCCTTTTGGGCTTAGAAAATTGGAGGCTTAAGCGCCTGTTTGGGGATCCGTAAGTATTTTGGGGACCCAATTTTTTAGACCCGCCGGGGCAATTTGACATCCCAGCAGAGTCCTTAAGAGGGTTCAGTCACCCCCGTTCCCCAAAATTTGTGGGAAACCCCAAAAATTGAGGGTTTTGTGTCACCCCCAAAATAATGCCTTAGAAAATTTGTATTCGAAATTTCAGTTGCCTTTGACCGAAAATTTGATTTATTTGAACATGATCGGCCTGAGTACCGGTAATTCAAACTCGTCCTGACAAATTTGTGCCCCTTCCCCTATATATATCATACATAATAGGTACCATAAACACCGCACAACAAGTATGATATAATATGCAAGACATTTTATGCACACAATATCCCAGCCATTGTAGTTCGCAAGGATCGACCGGACACACCTAATCGTGGTAATCCTTCATTTTCGGTGCCAAAATCAACCCGAGCACCTTCGGGCGGTGGAGTGTGACCTTACGAGTAGAACACAAATGAAGAACAATGATTTGTTTTTATTATGCAGTACAATATTACACAGTTATCAATTCAGATGGAGGCCACACTCCACCGGTATCCGGCCGTCCGTTCCCTTCTTCATTCCCTATACTTTTCACTGCATTATCCATGTTTTTTATCAATTTCGTAAAGATCGGGCTGTTACATCTCTTAAAATTTTTTGGATTTATTAGACTCCTTACTTAGGGTAAGAGTGTAAATCGAATGCAAAAATGAATTTGTGTGAAATTTCGCCTTAGATCCATAGATGTACAGCCCGTTATTTGAAATTTTCAACGGTTTTAAAATTATGCGTGAAAATTTAAGAAATTTGCGGAAGATTTGGAGCAAATTTGCCAGATTTCCAGAATTTGCGTAAAGATTTGGTACATTTTAGTAAAAATTTGATAAATTTCGGTAAAATCTGATAAGTTTCAGGGCAGAAGGGCGAATTGGTGATATCCAATACGCAAGGAAAGAAAAACGTCGCTCCTTCTCCCTTATTTTCCGGAAATTTTCGGAGTTTTCCATTATGGGCTAAATTTTTTAAAATGGGTTAAATCGTGTAAAATTTTCTTTCTCCTATGTTAATTTAGCGTTAATTTCTTGTACCTGACCATCTAAAGTAATATTATAATTATCCATTTGGGTATAATATATATTTACTGTAATCACCATTTTGCAGTATATATATACACTATATACACTGGCACGTACCTCCAAAAGTTTGCTTGGGTTTGGTTACCCCCGAGAAAGGGTCCGTACTGCCAGAGTGCCTGACCCAGGAGTTCCCAGTGAAATAGCAAATATTTTCTAAAGCTTCCATGGTGCTGTAGACTTTGCCAGAGAAATAGAAATTTCGTATTTCATAAGTTTCGGTACTAGGTTAGCTTAGTTTGGGTTGGTTCATACTAGCAGTGCTTCCGATTTATCGAGCTTCAGACAATGTTTCCTAAGAAATTTTGTATCGCTTAGTTCCGCGCGCTTCGCGGCCGCTCGCTGCCACTAGATTTAGTTGGGGCTCCTTCGTAATTTTCGGTTAGCTCCCGCATTAACCTATCCTCTTGCAGTGCCGTCCTCGCTTTACGTTCGTGCGTTTAGTATAGCCCTCAATGCGTTAAGCGCCTTAGCTCGGCGTCCCTAACTAAACGGCTTACCCACTCATGCAAGTTCCGCCGACAATACTGCGACACCATCGGTTCGTCAAACTGTGGTCTTTCTTGCCATTCCATGTGTCGCTCGTCCCGTTCCCACGCGTCTGCACTGTGGAACGCGACCGGCCAGGAAGGCATGTAAACATTGTGGAAGGTGTCATGCTGTCTTCGATGGTTAGCCATGAGTTGCTTGAGTTCGGCCGTCCACGACAAAGCATCCTGGTTGGTGGCAGCCCATCGGGGTGCCGGTGGCGCTATAACAATAGCGGTGGTAGGTGCGACTCGGCGAGAAAGTATACCCAGGTGCCGCTTGAACTTTCGAAAGGCGGCGTTCGGCAAGGCGGGGGGGGGTTTTGGGGGTTTTGGGTGGTGGGGTGGGGTGGGTGTTTGGTTGGTGGTGGTGGGGGGTGTGGGGGGGGGGGGGTTTGTTGGGGGGGTGGTGGTGGGTGGGGGGGGGGTTGGGGGGGGCGGGGTGTGGGGTGCCGCGGGTTGTCGTTTGTGTCGCTCTTTCCCTAATGCAGGTTTCACAGAATGAGTGCAAAAAGTGGGCAGTTTTGTCTTTAAGAGCCGTTTGCTAGAAACTAAAAGCTCTAATGGACGGTTATATGATGTTTTAGTTTCTTGCAGACGGCTGCTAGAGATTTTTGTCTTTAAAGACCGCTTGTTTGATATTTAAATCTCTAACAGATAGCTGTAAAAGACTAGTCTTATATAGATAGCCAATAAACACAGAAATCTCTAACAGCTAGCTGTTAGAGACTAAAATCTCTTGCATCTAGCTATAACAGATTATTGTCTCTAATGGCTAGCTGTTAGAAACTTTTGTCTCCTACAGCCAGTTATAGAAAACAAAAGTCTCTAATAGCTATCCATTAGAATTTAAAATATTTATTGGCTGGCTGTAAGAGATTTTTGTATGTTACAGCTGGCTGTAAGAGACAAAAGTTTCTAACAGCTAGCCATTACAAACAAAACTCTGTCACAGCAAGCTCATTATTGATATTGGTGCCCCTTCAGTTTGATAGTAGTACCCCCTCCAGTTTTATATTGGTGTCCCCTCCAGTTTGATATTGGTACCCCCTCCAGTTTAATATTGGTGCCATCTCCAGTTTGATATTGGTATTCCTACAGTTTGATATTGGCGCCCCCCTCCAGGTTGATATTGGTGCCCCCTCCATTTTGATATTGATCCCCCCTTCATTTTGATTTTGGTGCACCGGTCCAGTTTAATATTAGTGTCCCCTTTAGTTTGATATTGGTAACCCCTCCTGTTTGATATTGGTGCCTCCTGCAGTTTGATAATGGTGTGCCCCTCCAGTTCGATATTAGTGCCCCTCCAGAATAATATAGGTGCCCCTTCCGGTTTGATATTGGCACACCGGTTCAGTTTAATATTGATGTCCCCTCCAGTTTGATATTGGTACCCCCTCCTATTTGAAATTGGTACCCCTCTTGCTTGATATTGGCGCCCCTTCCAGTTTGAAATTAATGTGCACCTCCAGTGTATTATTGGTGCCCCTCCAGTTTGATATTGATGCCCCATCCAGTTTGACATTGGTGCCCCCTATAGTTTGATATTGGTGCCCCCTCCAGATTGATATTGGTGCCCCCTCCAGATTGATATTGGTACCCCTCCAGTTTGATATTGATGTCCCCTCCAGGTCGATATTGGTGCCCCCTTCGCTTTGATATTGGTGCCCCTCTCCAGCTTAATGTTGGTGCTCCCCTCCAATTTGATACTGGTACCCCTCCATATTGATATTGCCCCCTCCAGTTTGATATTGGTGCCCCTTCCAGTTTGATATTGGTGCCCCCTCCAGTTTGATATATATTGGTGCACCCCGCCAGTTTGATATTGGTGCCTCCTCCTGTTTGATATTGGCATCCCCTCCAGTTTGAAGTTGGTGTGTCCCTCCAGTTTATTATTGGTGCCCCCTCCAGTTTGATATTGATGCCCTCCAGTTTGATATTGGTGCCACACTGCAGCTTGATATTGGTCTCCCCTAGTACGATATTGGTGCGCCTCCAATTTGATATTGGTGCCTCCTTCAGTTTGATATTGGTGCTCCTCTCTAGCTTAATGTTGGTGCTCCCCTCCAATTTGATACTGGTACCCTCCAGATTGATATTGCCCCCCTCCAGTTTGATATTGGTGCCCCTTCCAGTTTGATATTGGTGCCCCCTCCAGAATAATATTGGTGCCCCTTCGGTTTGATATTGGTGCCACACTGCAGTTTGATATTGGTCTCCCCTAGTACGATATTGGTGCGCCTCCACTTTGATATTGGTGCCTCCTTCAGTTTGATATATATTGGTGCACCCCGCCAATTTGATATTGGTGCCTCCTCCTGTTTGATATTGACGTCCCCTCCAGTTTGAAATTGGTGTGTCCCTCCAGTTTGTTATTAGTGCCCCTTCCAGTTTGATATTGGTGCCCCCTCCAGAATAATATTGGTGCCCCTTCGGTTTGATATTGGTGCCCCTCCAGTTTGATATTGGTGCCACACTGCAGTTTGATATTGGTCTCCCCTAGTACGATATTGGTGCGCCTCCAGTTTGATATTGGTGCCCGTTCCAGTTTGATATTGGTGCCCCCTCCAGTTTGATATATATTGGTGCACCCCGCCAGTTTGATATTGGTGCCTCCTCCTGTTTGATATTGGCGTCCCCTCCAGTTTGAAGTTGGTGTGTCCCTCCAGTTTATTATTGGTGCCCCCTCCAGTTTGATATTAGTGCCCTCCAGTTTGATATTGGTGCCACACTGCAGTTTGATATTGGTCTCCCCTAGTACGATATTGGTGCGCCTCCAATTTGATATTGGTGCCTCCTTCAGTTTGATATTGGTGCTCCTCTCTAGCTTAATGTTGGTGCTTCCCTCCAATTTGATACTGGTACCCTCCAGATTGATATTGCCCCCCTCCAGTTTGATATTGGTGCCCCTTCCAGTTTGATATTGGTGGCCCCTCCAGAATAATATTGGTGCCCCTTCGGTTTGATATTGGTGCCCCTCCAGTTTGATATTGGTGCCTCCTCCTGTTTGATATTGACGTCCCCTTCAGTTTGAAATTGGTGTGTCCCTCCAGTTTGTTATTAGTGCCCCCTCCAGTTTGATATTGGTGCCCCCTCCAGAATAATATTGGTGCCCCTTCGGTTTGATATTGGTGCCCCTCCAGTTTGATATTGGTGCCACACTGCAGTTTGATATTGGTCTCCCCTAGTACGATATTGGTGCGCCTCCAATTGGATATTGGTGCCTCCTTCAGTTTGATATTGGTGCTCCTCTCTAGCTTGATATTAATGCCCCCTCCAGTTTGTTATTGGCGCCCCCCTCAGTTTGCTATTGGTGCCCCTCTCCAGCTTAATGTTGGTGCTCACCTTCAGTTTGAGACTGGTACCCCTCTAGCTTGATATTGCCCCCCCTCCAGTTTGATATTGGTGCCCCTTCCAGTTTGATATTTGGCGCCCCTGCTCGCCCTTAGTTTTTACAGCTGCAACAAAATTTTTCAACACGCATCGTAAAATATTAACAAAGTTCAATTAACCCTCACAAAGTGAAACATTTTGGTGACGCCCCTAAAAACTTCTCGCAGTGTTTCATCCTTTAAATGCTGTTTATATGTAAAGAAACATCGTAAAATGAACGAGTTTTCACTATTAATTGCATTGCGTATTAGCTTCCCGTCTTCCCAATTGCCCAGCTTTTCAACTTCCCATCTTCCCAATTTCTCAACTTCCCATCTATCAACTACCATCTTCCTACCTTTCTGTTTTCTGAATTTCTCATTTTCCCAATTTCCAACGTCAGATTGTCCATCTTTCTGACTAATAATTTCCTAGCTTAATGTGTTACCAACTTCTCAATATCCTAATTTATATCTCAACTTCCCATCCTCCAATTCCCCATCTTTCCAATTTCGCATCTTCCCAATTTCACAACTTGCCAACATCAAATATTTTCATGTTTCCAATTTCCCAACTTCCCAATTTCTCAACCTCTGATCTACCAAATTTCAGATCATCCCGAGCTATTTCCCGTTTCCTAACATTTTCAGTTTCCCATGTTTCCCAAATTTTTCTATTTTTCCGTTTCCTGCGTTTCCGTCTTCCAGCATTTTCCTGTTTCCAAGAGACCCTAAAATTTTCTGGTTTTTCAAATTCTTTGTTTCTCAAGTTTCCCATTTCTTAAGTTTGTGGAGTTTCCCGTTTCCCACACTTTTCCGTTTCACTTATCGCAAGGTTGCCGAATGTACCGTTTTCTAATAAATACTGTTTCCGAAGTGTACCACATTTTGTCGTTTCCTTAGTTTCCAAATTCTCTGATCTCCCGAGTTTCCCAACTTTTCCCGTATTCCAAAATTTTCCGATAGCCTAAGTTCCCCGTTTCCCAACCTTTTCTAGTTTTCATAATCTACACCATTTTTCAAGTTTCCCGTTTCGGAGTTCCTTTTTCCAAGGTTCCCTATATTGTCTTTCTCACAGCCCCAATTTCTAGAGAATGCTACTTAATATAATAAACACGACTTTAAATGAATTGTGACAATTAACAATTTTATATGTGGCTATTTATATAAGACACGCATCGTCATAAAATATATTTTCCTGCGGGAAACGAGAAGCTCCTAACGATGACCTGGGCTTGAAATATAACTAATACACTAAATATGCTACTAAAGCAAACTTCGATTTGCATAAGTGGCGCATCCAAGTTCTCACGATAGGGGACCCCTGGGTCCACACCCCACCCCCAAGTACCGTACCTCCACGTCCACCCCGAGGTACCGCACCCACCTACCCCCATCTCCCAAGGTGCGATATCCCTTCCCCGAGCCGCCGCACCTACTCTCGAAAAAATTTAACATTAGAATAATTGTTAGGGTAATAATTAGTGTAAAGTGAGCGACCGTTGTGAAGCAACATTGTGAGCAACGATTTTGGTTACTTCTCTAATCTATTCAGCGCCCAGACCAACTACTTTTCTCAGCCGACTGACATTGGGCACCAAGCTCCGGTGAGGGTTTCCGTCCCAAAGTCCCAAATACATCCTCCATTGGCTTACCTTTAAAATATACATCTGAATATTTCTCGGCATATATATATTTCAAGTAAATTTATCGATTATCTGAGGGCGCAATATCACTTACCCTTTCAATCATAAATAGCTACATTTACAAATTTAACATTAAACGACTTCTAAATTTCTAATTTCTACCAATGTAGACCAATTTTAAATGTTTACTCAAATGATTATGTTTAATAGGAATGTAATTTGCGAAATATACCGAACTATATTAATGATGGCGTTAATGTGTTCGAAACACAAATTTAAAATTACGGTGCCTGAAAATGTTGTGGAATACGCACAATACCAAAACTAATATGAAATTTCGAATTGATAAACTCCACTGGTCGACATAATAAACATTGATAAACACCACTTATTCTCGATTTGTTGAGTAATATTTACTAGTTAATTGAGGGCTACTTCAGAGACAGAACTTTGCATCTATGAATACATTGCATTAATTAAATCTTTAGAACTGGGTGTGACAAACGGTACAGAGTTGCAATATCAAATGCAGATGCACTTACAGGTTTCAAGAGTTCATTTTGCACGAATATTCGGTTTCGTGCTTTACCATTTTTCTCAAGAAGCCGGATGCATAGAAACGAAATTGTCTCTACTTTCGAAAAACAACAAGCCCTCTGTATTTCACCCGTTATTAATAATAATAACCCACTCTCTGCATTGAATATACCATGTGCAATAAATGGTATATATATTCCTGGCTGTTCAGAAGAACTACGAAATACCGTATTAAAGTTCAGTTATTTTCCTCATTCAGAATAAAATCCAAGGAACTGTCAGTGGCGGATTAGAAATTGTTAATTCTGGGTTAGCAATAAACGGTTCCAATTTCGTACTTATTTCAATGTATAGGGATTCCACATCATGTTCTGCCGCATCTACGAAACATTGGCAGGTCATCTCAGGTAGCATTTTTCAATTTCATCCTAAATCGCCAGATATCCTGAATAAAAGAAAATGAAAAGCCTAAATTTAGCCAGAAAAAGCAAAAAAGCAGTGTAGGCAGAATTCAGTTATGATAACACGACCACAATTTTCATCAATATTGCAATAACTTTTTAATAGACAACAGTCCCAATATAGTGACACCAGATAGTAACCGGGATTTCGGTTCCGTCGAAAATTGTGTTCCGGTTGCGGTTCCAGACAAGGCAAAAACCATACCATAGTCGGAATTACGATTTAAAAAATCTTATGCTTAAAATTATCCACATTTTTTGCTTCATCTGTTGTCCAATCATGTTATATGTGCACAATGATCAAGTTGCAATACATCCTCACAAAACAGAAGACTAGTTCTGCAAATAACCCTGTGAAACAATAGCGGGACACAGTTTCATTATATACATTCAGGTTTTCATCTTCATATTCAACCGGGAATTTTTCATCTTCACTCGGCAAGAGTTTGTCAACAAAACAAAGCTAGGTCGATGCTTGTAGCAGCTTACCAATTCAGAAATCTGCGGTATATTTTAAAGTTGATATACATAATAGAGTATGCATTATTGAAGTACTTGACTGTAAGCTTGGGTAACATGAATTGCGTGAAGCACCAGCAGTGCGCTTGTAAACTTTGTAATCAGTCCACATTGGAGCAAAATAACATATCTGCAAAGCAGCCAGAAATGGCGTTCTTGGGAACGAACTGTATGTATTGAAACTGTTTGCAGCATCACAGTTTGTCTCATTTATAGTATTCTGATCAGAAAACCATCAGCATCATCGAACTGAGGGGCTGGTTGCCCAATACTAGCTTGAACAATGTTTAAAGAAATTATAGTATGCCTTTTTATTTTCTTTTAGAACCATATAAACCAATTTCAAGTTTTTTACGGAATAACATGTAACTACGTACATCTGCTAAACAGAGGTGAGACGGAGCGAAATTGTCTAGCCTACGCTCCACGCGTTACAAGAACATTCAGTTTGACACAGTTTGCGCAAGCATGTACAGCGGAAGGAATTTTTTTCGCTGGGAGTCCAAAAAACTGACACCTTGAACGTTAAATAAATATTTTAGCTTCTCAGCCTATTCAAAGTCCCAGAGAGGCAATAATGTCATCGCATTTCATTAAGTTTAATGTAAAGTTTTTTTAATTTACTTTAAAACCACGGTGCCTTCATTTCTTCCTTCATCTTTACTATATATAAGTTTCGAAGACAAGGTTCCGATTCCGATTTAAACGGACTGTTCCGGTTGCTGGTTCCGGATCCGATAAATATCGGTTCCAGTTATTCCCTGGTTGACACACGTACAAATATATTAAAAAACAGACCTAATGACAAAAAATTCAAAATCTAAAAATTTGTACACCTAAGTAAAAATTCTAAGTTCGGCTCATTTTTGACAAAACATGTTCCTTTTTTGGCCCATAACTCAAGACAAAGTCAACATGTCAGGTTTCTGTACTATTACAGTCTGAACACGCATCGAATGGTATCTTAGTCCACATCCATTAACATCAGTTGCCTAAAACGACATCCTGAAATACCATAGCCCAAAAACTCCTCAAAAAGGCTATTAGACTGACATCACGATAGCACGATATCAAACTGGAGGGGGGCACCAATATCAAACTGGAGGGGACCCCAATATCAAAATGGAGGGGCGCACCACTATCACACTGGAGGAACACCAATACTAAACTGGAGGTGGCACCAATAATAAACTGAAGGGGCACACCAATGTCACACAGGAGGGGTCACCAATTTCAAACTGGAGGGGACACCAATATCAAACTGGAGAGCGGCATCACATCAGTATCAAACTGGAGGGTTGGGAGTCCAATATCAAACTGCAGCGGTGCACCACTATCAAACTGGAGGGGGCATCAATATCAAACTGGAGGGTACCCCAATATCAAACCGGAGGGGCGCACCACTATCAAACTGGAGAGAACACCACTATCACACTGGAGGGTCTGTAGTAATAAACTGGATGGGGCACCAATAATAAACTGGAGGGTACACCAATACCATAACTGGAGGAGCATCAATATCAAACTGGAGGGGCGCACCGTTATAAAACTGGATGGAGCACCATGACACTGGAAGGGGCACCAATAATAAACTGGAGGGGGCACCAATAATAAAGTGGAGGGGCACACCAATATCATAACTGGAGGGGCACCAATATCAAACTGGAGAGAACCCCAATATGAAACTGGAAAGGGACACCAATATCAAACTGGAGAGGGTCATAAATATCAAAATGGAGGGGGGCTCCAATATCAAACTGCAGCGGTGCACCAATATCAAACTGGTGGGTTCACCAATATCAAACTGGATGGTGGCACCAATATCAAACTAGAGGGATACCAATATCAAACTGGAGGGGGCCACTAATATCAAACTGGAGGGAGCACCAATGTTAAATTGGAGGGGCACCAATGTCAAATTGGAGGGGCACCAATATCAAACTGCAGAGGGCACCACTATCAAACCGGAGGGGGCACCAACAATAAACTGGAGGGGCACACCAATATCACAACTGGAGAGGCACACCAATATCATAACTGGAGGAGCACCAATGTCAAACAGGATGGGTCGCCAATTTCAAACAGGAGGAGGACGCCAATGTCAAATTGGAGGATGCACCAATATCAAACTGGACGGGAGCTCCAATACCAACCTGGAGCAGTGTACCAATATCAAACTGATGGGGACACAAATATCAATAATGAGCTTGCTGTAACAGATTTTGTTTCTAATGGCTAGCTGTTAGAAACTTTTGTCTCTTACAGCCAGCTGTAACATACAAAAATCTCTTACAGCCAACCGATAAATATTTTAAATTCTAATGGATAACTATTAGAGACTCTTGTATTTTATAACTGGCTGTAAGAGACAAAAGTTTCTAACAGCTAGCCATTAGAGACAATAATCTGTTATAGCTAGATGCAAGAGATTTTAGTCTCTAACAGCTAGCTGTTAGAGATTTCTGTATTTATTGGCTATCTATATAAGACTAAAGTCTTTTACAGCTATCTGTTAGAGATTTAAATATCAAACAAGCGGTCTTTAAAGACAAAAATCTCTAGCAGCCGTCTGCAAGAAACTAAAGTATCATATAACCGTCCATTAGAGATTTTAGTTTCTTGCAAAGGGCTCTTAAAGACAAAACTGCCCACTTTTTGCACTCATTATTCTGTGAAACCTGCATAATTCCTCGCTGATTAGTTCTATCTACTCTGCTCTACTTACGCGTTGGCTCGTATCTGCTACTCGGTGCGTCCCTCTTACCTCTTGAAAATGGTCATTTCTTCCCCCTTTTTGCTTTGATTAGTACTTTCTTATTCCTGCCAGGGCTCAGCCTGATTATATAGGTGGGCTCAGCCATGCGCCAAAACATGTCTGTGCGCCGGATTAGTTCTTCAGTCCAGTCGCACAGTTGTGTCCAGTACGGCGGCGAAACCACTGGCTCGGGCCATCGTTGGCGTTCTTCGCCCCGATTAAACGGACCGATTGCGTCCCAGGCCTCGATTCCCTTTAGCGCCGCGGGCTACTTGGGCATGATGACGCTCATGAGCGCCTGGTGCCCATCTACCATCCTGGTCCTCCGCTCGGTCAGTTCGTCGAACTATGCTGTACTGTCGACCCTGAAGTCGTCCCAGTGTGGCGCTGGTCCGGTGATGACAACGGCCGAGTCTGCCCGGAGACGTTGCTCGAGCACCATTAGGTGGCGCTTAATTCGCTTGAGATAGGCGCCGGGCGAGAAGGCTTTGTTTGGTAGATGCCAAACGTCCCGGTAGCCGCCGATGATGACGACGCAGTCCGTTTGCGGCGTTAGGAACGCGTTCGCCCAATGGATCAACGAAATCATGTTGAGTCCGGGCCGTACAAACGTGATGTGATTATGATCGTCGGCCACGTCCAACAGTGGCAAGGCACGCTCGTCGCCGACGATGATGGTTCTCGGCCACCGCACGAAACGGTCGCGATGGAACGACCGGATGTCGCATAATAAATGTCCCAGCACGTTGTGGTGTGCCGGTTGGTCGGCACCGCACTCGCTCCGGTGGAAACCCGTGCCCCAGAAGTTGTCGAAGGTGCCGTTAAGGAGCGGTTTGTGGCCCGAATCGTCCAGCTCCCAATAGTCGAGCTCCTGGAACTTCGCCAGAAGGATTGGGCACATTACGTGCAGCTGGTATGACCGGAGCCACCGCCGGGTCTTGGCTGGCAGCGTGCGGAGGAGGGCTACGCTGCGTAGTTTGACCTCTGTCGGCAACATTCGCTGGTCCAACATGTGGGCGATCACCGAGACGAAGCCCAATAGGTCCGAAATTGTTATGTAGAAATGCTCGGTGGCGCTGCCGAGCTGGCGGCCATTATGCTTAAAGCCACCGTGGAGATAATGTTCGTTGGCCAGCGTGGTCCGACCGGTTGGTCGGCACCGCACTCGCTCCGGTGGACACCCGTGCCCCAGAAGTTGTCGAAGGTGCCGTTAAGGAGCGGTTTGTGGCCCGAATCGTCCAGCTCCTCCCAATAGTCGAGCTCCTGGAACTTCGCCAGAAGGATTGGGCGCATTACGTGCAGCTGGTATGACCAGAGCCACCGCCGGGTCTTGGCTGGCAGCGTGCGGAGGAGGGCTACGCTGCGTAGTTTGACCTCCGTCGGCAACATTCGCTGGTCCAACATGTGGGCGATCACCGAGACGAAGCCCAATAGGTCCAAAATTGTTATGTAGAAATGCTCGGTGGCGCTGCCGAGCTGGCGGCCATTATGCTTAAAGCCACCGTGGAGATAATGTTCGTTGGCCGATTTGAGCGCTTGAGTTCGACCGCCTCCCAGAAGCGTGAGCTGCTCATGTGGCTCCGGGGGACAGTCGGATAGCGGTGTCCGTCGCACACCCTTGGCGCATGTAATACTCCTTGCGGCAGACGGGGCGCACGGAGATCGTTGTTGCTGTAACTGCGGCGCATCTAAAATGAAGCAAGCACTAGTAATTTACATAGTACGTATGAAAATTAGGTCTGCCTTAACTTTCATCCTTGTTCTGGGTTTTGCGGGAACTTTGTGTTTTACCTCGGGGTACGTGCCGTTATGTCGAGTAGTTTAGTCCACCTGCGGGTCCGACTCGTCGGACTCAGATTCCTCATGGGGTGGTGGTCGAGGTACACGCTGTCGCCAAGCGGCGGGGTGCAGTTCTTGACTGGAGGGGTAGCGTGGGAATGTGGTTGGTGGTAAAATTCTGCCTGGCGAGCGTTCTCCCGGCAAAAGTGGTCTCGGGGTCAGTATTGGTGCGCTAGTCATTGAAGTAGTGACGCTGGTGGATTGTGCGTGTGTGGCGGAAGCCAGTCTGGTGGAGGTTCCTGTGGTCTCGCCGGTGGTTGTCTCTGGTTCCTGGAACGTCACGCGTCTACGCCTGCGTAAGGCGTCCTCTACCTCTTCGTCTGATGCTGCGCCATATGGCCTAAAGACCCGGTCTCTAGCCTGTCGATGCAAAATTTGCCTGGTTGGGGCCGTTGCAAGAGTAGTACTGAGTCGTATTATTCCTGAGGAAGTAGTAGTGGCAGTGGTGCGTACCAACTCGGTAATGGTCACTGTGGATGGTCCCGGTTGTTCGGTGCTCGTGAACTGAATGGTCGAACCGCCTCGGGCTGATACGATTTGCTTACGTTGGGTGGCTCGTCCGACAAGGGACTTTCCTCGCTCTTCTGGCGGTGCTCGCGTGCTCCTTTGCTCGCTCGGCGGTGCTCGGGTGCGGGAAGGGTACTTAGCGTCACTGCTCGATCAGTTCCTCTCCGAGGTGCGGGTGTTTCGCTGCTTGAACTTGCAAGTGTGAATTCGCTATATGAGTCAGAGGCTCCCGGTTGCGTGATAGGCGTCCTAGAACTGCCGCTTGATGTTTTCTGTCCTGACTGAGCGTGTCGCTCGGCTGAAGATGGTTCCTGTGAGGTTTGGCTAGTCAACTCATCGTCCGCTTCAGCTGCTCTTACGTCTACTGTCGTACCCTCTCCGGAGGTTTCCGACAAGTAACTGGACATTGGTGACCCTGGGGGTGGCTGAGTTATGGGTGCCTCGCGGAAGACCCACTGATGAGGAGACATAGGCCTGTCAGCGGCTGCTGGTGGAGCACTATAAGGGCGCATTGTCGTATAATCTCCTATGGTTTGAGTTGCCATTTCCATTGGTACTCGCAGTCGTGAGGCCATAATGTGTTCGGCTGGTCGCGATTGGAATAATGGGTGGTCCTGCGCGGCGAGCATGATTGCGTAGCGTAGATCCCCTGAGGTGTATGGTCCTGGCACTACGATTCCGCCTGAAGCTCCGCGTGGCGTGGTGGATAGCGTGATATCTGCTGGGTAGAAATGTTGTCCCTCGAGTATTCCAACACCTACTGTCGGTACGCCAAACGGGACTTCCTCACTGGTAGCCACTATTCTTTCCATTGTGGTCACTGGCACTGTATGTTGTCCATACTCTACCTGCGTATCTCGGCTACCAGGTTCTGGTATGTATGAAAAAGCCTCCTGACTGGTAACCTGCTCCTGCGCGATTGGTGGCCAGGACGGTTCTATTTCTCTATCCGGGTCGGTTAGTAGGATCCGATTCCTGACCGTCCTGGGATTTTGAGGTTCGTAATCGTCTGTTCGATATTCGATATGTTCCATTGCTGCTTGCTCGGCCTCAATCTCAGCATAGGTTCGACGGTATACATTAGGGTCGTTGGGGTCACCCATTTCTACACTTTCCGTATCGGAACTATCACTGATGGCTGTTCTTACGGTGCGTACTGCTACTTCGTCTACCGGCTCTATCTCGGTGACGAAATCCCTATCAGCGATAATGCGTTGGGTTGCCTCAGTTACACCTCGCTCTACCACGGAAGCGTGTACCTGTCCTAACCAATCTCCTACATTAGGTACTGGGTCTAATGCCCTAAAACATGGCTTGGTTCTATTGATGTGCACGACATGCGCCATACCTTCTGGATTAGAGTGCATTCGTACGCGCATGCACGGCGGGGTGATCCCTAATATTTCGTATGGTCCACGGTTCGCGGCGTGAGCTTTCTAGATGTTCCTGGTGTAGTATCGTGTCTATAAACCCAAATTAATTCTCCTGTGTTGTAGCGTGGTTCGCGGGCTCGCCTATCGTACCTTAGCCGATTTAATTCTTCGGCGGCTTTCATTGATTTGTAAGCACGCTCCCTAATAGAAGCCATCCAGCGCTGCGCGTTGGCCCTATAGGAATGTGCTCCTGTGTACCCAGTGGCTGCACTGTGCGTATCATATTCTCCAGGTAGCCTAGGGTAAAAGCAATGCATTAGCAGGAATGGTGGGTATTTTGTCGCTGTGTGCACGGATGAGTTATAGGCCATGATGCAGAATGGTAGGGATACATCCCACGAGTGGTGGTCTTCCTGCGGTACACTTACTCGTAATAAGTATAGGAGGGTCCTATTGAATCTTTCAATTTCACCGTTTGCCTGAGGGTGATAAGCTAAACTCATGTGCCGAAAGATTTGCATCTCTTGGCACAGCTCTTCGAACATGTACGCTGTGAAGGCGCCTCCTCGGTCAGAATAGAGCTCCCTGGGAGCTCCGTACCTATTGACTACCTCATATAAGAATATATGTGCAGCGGTGTGAGCATCCTGGTGCCTTATTGGCACTGCTATTGCAAATTTTGTGAACTGGTCTATGAATGCAATAACATAACGATTGCCTGCTTGGGATCTGACCTGAATGTCTAGTATGTCTACAAATACACGATACATTGGTTGATTTGCCAACGGAACCCTACCCAATCCGGTGGTTATCCGAGAAATTGGGTCCTTCGCGGACTGGCATAGGGTGCATCGCCTGATCCATTGCTGTACTTGTTCAGATATACCTTTCCAATAGTAGAATTGTTTCAATTTAGCTATGAGCCGGTCACGGCCAGGGTGCCCTCCATATAAGGTGTTGTGTTCATGTTTGAGTATTTGCTGTACGAGCGTGATAGGGACGCATAACTTATAATTTATATCTCCAGGTTGTAATGGATGCATGTATAGTATTTTGGTATCCCCGGCTAATTCAAAATAGTGTGCCCGCATTTCTATTCGTAGTGCGCCTAATTCGGCCTTAGGCCGTGTTTTGTTGTAGAGATACCACCAAATTGGACCTAATTCTGGATCGTGTCGCTGGATATATGGTAAGAGGCGCACTAAATTAAAATCTGGGAGGTCCAAAAAGAAAGACAGATATATGTTTTCGTGAGTGTCCTCGGCGTCCTCAATTCGGACGGTTGGTAGTATTTCGGTTTCGTAGTGCATCATTAATTTCATGAGCCTATCAAATTCTTGTTCTGTCGGTACTGTGGTTGCTCTTAGGCACATTGTTTCTGATTCAGTGCGAAATGGTCTTTTATTTCCTCGAGCCTGAGGTCTGCCTTCAGAACCCGAGATAGTGGTCGTACGCACCGACATTACTGGGGTTTCTCCTGGATCCATCCTAATTGGGATAGCACTTAGCGTAGCTGCCTGCTGGGTCAGCGTTGCTGGGGGTACTGTAGTTACTTGCGTGTCGGCGATTAGCTGTGATGGGATGGCTTCAGGATTGGGTTGGCCTGGGGGAGCTATTGGGCTCCTGGTTATAGGGGTTGGCGCGCCTGTTGCTAGCGGTGCTACTGTACGTACGGGATACGGCAGGTGTGATTGGTCCCATGCTGCGCAGGTTGTTGGAGGGCGAGGTCCAGTGGGTCGTCCTCGGCCCATCATGAGAATTTCGTAGGTGTCACCTAATTCCTCGGCTACAGTCGGGTCGTATCTAGGATCGCGTGATAGGGCATCTGCATTGCCATTTTCCTTGCCTGGTCTGTATAATATTTCAAATCCTCCAACCTCAAGTAATAGCTCGCTTCGTTATTGGGATAAGCGTGAATTTCTAGGTGGTTTATCAAAGAGAGTTTTAAGTGGTTTGTGGTCGGTTTCAACATGGAATTTGTGCCCTACAAGGTAATGCTTGAAGTGTAACGCGGCCCACCTGATAGCGAGGGCTTCGGTTTCTATCGCGGGATACCTGCGTTGATAATCAAGGATGGCCTTGCTAGCGTATGCAATGGGTTTTATTTCTTGTTTAGTTTTCTGGGATAACACAGCACCCGTAGCATATCCGGAAGCGTCCGTTTGCAGGATAAACGGCTGCGTGAAATCAGGGTGAATTAGGACTGGTTCATCTAGCAATGCTTGTTTCAATTTCTTGAAAGCTTCCTCGCACCTAGGGGTCCATCTGAATTCTGCATCCTTGCGTTTTAATTCGTTCAGTGGTTCGCAGATTTCGGAGAAATTTTGAATGAATTTATGGTAGTACCCTACTAGCCCTAGGAAACTTTGGAGTTGTTTCAACGTTTCCGGACGCTTGAATTCCTCTATGGCTATTGCCTTGTCTGGATCTGGTTTGACACCTTCGGTGCTAATTATGTGCCCTAAGTATTTGAGGCTGCCTCGTCCGAAGTGACATTTTGAGGGTTTGAGTTTTAAATTCGCCTTACGGAAACGATCGAAAACCCTAATCAAGTCTGCCAGATGGGCCTCGAATGATGGTGAGAAGACTAGTATGTCATCGATGTATATTAGGCATTTTTCCCACTCAAGCCCTTTCAAAATCATTGACATGCAACGCTGAAAGGCTCCGGGAGATGAATTTAGACCAAACGGTAGGACATTATACTCGTATTGTCCGTGTACCGTCACAAAAGATGTTTTATCCTTAGTTTCGGGATCTAGTTCTAACTGCCAAAATCCTTTATTTAGGTCCAAACTGGACATTAATTTCGTATTCCTGAGACATCCTCGTATATCATCTATGCGTGGCAGTGGATACGCGTCTTGTTCTGCTATTGTGTTGACCTTCCGAAAGTCGACACAGAGTCGGAGAGAGCCATCGCTCTTTGTTACATAGACTATTGGAGATCCCACGGTGAACTAGATGGGGCTATAAGGCCTGCGTCTAGCATGCTATTTAGTTCTTCCCTGAGTGGTTCGCGTAAGGAATGCGCTAGTCTGTACGGTGCTTGCTTGATTGGCTTTGCATCCCCTGTTTCTATACGGTGTCGGTGTTCAGTGTATCGTCCTAAGTCAAAATCATGTGTGCTAAATTCGTCCGCATTTTCATCAATTGCGGTTTTCAGTTGTTTTAACTCGAAGGGTGATAGTAGTGTCTTGTCGAAATCTATTTTACTCAATACGGTTTGAGCCCGTTCATGGTCAATGGAGCGCTTGCCTGCCTCAATATGTTCAATAATCCTCTCAGGGTGGGTAGTGATATGGTTCAGCTGTTTAGCCTCTTTATGTTCCTCATATCGTATTAAATTTTGATTTGTGTCCTTCAGGAATTATATAGTTGGATTGCTCATGACCTCTATGTGCCCAATAGTTTGTCCTGAGTATATGGTAACCGGAGTGTTACCAAAATTGATAACCGCGATTGGTATGGTCCGTTGACTCCTAAGCACTAAAGCGTGTGCCCTTGCGATATCCGTCATTTCGGGAGCGGGGACAAATAGAGCGGGTCCTACGCCTGTGTCAGCAATTTCGGGAATAGCGTTGATAAATGTTTCTGTATTTGGTTCGATGGTAGTGAGTTTTCTGCACATCACCGCTATCAAGGGTGGGTCATAACGCTCTAAGCCTGCGAAGGGGATTTTGGCCTCTTCCTCGTCTATACCAATTTCTAAACAGCGCTCGCGAAAATTTATGATGCATTTTGGCAGTTGTGACAAGAAATTTGTTCCTAAGATGCAGTGGTACGGGGCGGTTTGGGTAACAAAGAATTCTGTCTGCACCTTGATAGGTCCAATTGATAAGGGTACACTTATGCTACCATCCAATGCTAATTCCTGTTTGGTGGCCGATACTATCCGCGTCGAGTCGTCTGGGCGGGGCTGAAGGCCTAGCTTACTTACCAGGTGTTGTGATACGATAGAGACGTCCGCGCCTGTATCGATCAACGTGAGGACTGGTGTCCGGTAGATGAAAGCGTTGATGAGCAACGGTGCATCTATGTGGTGCATGGCATTAACTTGCCGGTGCGGTGGTAAGATACTGTGCGATGTCCCCTCCGTTGTGCACGCTCGGATACTGCGAACAGTTCCGTAGGTTCCACTAGGACAACATCCTCATCCTCATTGGGGTTATTTAGTCGATCCGATCGACGAGGGCTCAATGCCCGCAATTCCACGTGTTCTGTGGAAAGGGCTGGGGCTGTGACCATAGGCCGAACCGCATCTGGAGCACCAGATTCGTTCCCGGTTTTGATGTTCAGCTCAAGTCGTTTTGGGTTTGTTTGGCTACATGGTCGTTGCTGCCACCAGCGTTGCAAGCGTCCCTGGATACATGTAGGGCAGAAGCCTGCCTTCTTCCTGAAGTAGATGATAGCCCCTATGCCTACAACTACCAGCACAACGAGCATCCAAAGGTAAGGAGCTATTCCCGTTGTCGTAATGTATGGAAAGTCGATCACCCTCTTTAACTGTTCGTCGGCTATCCGTTGGACCTGTAAGTTGGTAGCCTTGGCATGTTCTAGTGAGCTCCAGGTGATAGGCCTGAGAGGAATATCCGGGAAGTCATGTATGGTGATGTTAGGTCCGATGTTGACGGTGACCTCCTGAGCGTCCAATGTACTGGCGAGCATTAGTGGTCCGACCACTAGTTGAGTGTAATTACTGTGAGCCAGCCATAGTACTCCATTTTCTGGTATCCTAATGGTTTCTCCGCGAGTTACATGGCTGAGGTGCTTTTGCTTGGAGACCACGGCTTTGGGCTCGGCGGTTCGAATTAGTACCCCTTGCGCGGTGGTGTATACGTCGGTATGGTTGACCATTGGTCCAACCAACGCGCTGTTTCTGCATATGCGGCGCGTGTCTTCGCCATTGATGATCCAATCCAAGCAGCGTGAAGAATGGTCGGTGGCCAAAGCGTGAACCTCGCAAAAAGCAATGCCCGGTCGCGTGTTGCATGCGTGCAAGTTCAGCACCTCATATCGCGCTTGTTCAACCTGTGTGGCGTATTCTGGCAGGGGTAGTCTCATATGTGCGCTGCGCTCTGGTACATTCCAACTGACGTTGTATATCCGGAAATAAGGCCGGACGTCGTCCGACGTAACCAGCGGTACCCTTAAGATGAATGCAAATTTGAACGTGCCCAGGTCAATGTGCACTGGGTAAATTTGCCCAAACTGGTAGGCTAGCGCCGGTTCGCGTATCAGTATAGTTTGCCCTATTCTCGGGTCCTTTTCGAACAGACGCTTAAGTGTCGCGGCATCCACCACTTTTGGTGATAGCTGTCCGCTCATCATGGTTTCCATGACTGCGTCAACTGAAGAGCGCAGGCTGGTGCGGAACATGTGGTTTACCAATTCGCAATGTACCTCGGTCACGTAGCGTTGTTCCTGGCACCTAACCTGTTCGACCATGCCGACCACTTCCTGCATCTCATGGTGCAAGAAGGAGTAAAGCTCCTCGTTAGCGCGTGTTAGTTTCAAAATTGCTCGCGAGTTGCCCTGGGCCACACTATACGTGTTTCGCATTTCTTTAGATAGTGCTATTACCTGTTTATTTAGGTCCTTTAGATGCACTGCATTTGTAAAAGCTACTCCTACTCCTAAAAATCCTGTAACTACGCCAGCAGCTCCGGCCAGTGCGGCGAGGAATCTTTTCCTACGAGCCTTAGGTTCCTCACAAAAATGAACGTTCGCTTCGCAATGTTCGCGCATTAGAGCCATATAATAACTTGTATCTAGCACACCCTGGTATGTGCTCCTCAGTTCTAGCTCCAACTCTTGAATTTTGCGTTGTAAGTCCGGCATGGTAGTACAATTCGGGTTGGGACAACAGTTCCCCAGGCATGGCTTACCTCTGGGGGTGTAAACACACCACGCCATACCGGTTGCTTGGCTGCTCGGTTGTAACCCGTCTAGGGACAATCGCAAAACAATCGGTAGAAAAGTGGATCGCGCGGCGGTTATTACCAGACCCTGTGGTTCGATCAACGTACCCACTTGTGGGTTAACCATAGCTCCTAAACGGGCTACCTGGTCCGAAAATGGTGTGGCGATTGCCTGGATTTGACCCATTTGTTGAACGATAAGCAAGAAAATTACTAGTCCCACGAATCTAATCCCTCGGGTCCACAACTCTGCAGCTGCTGCATATCGTTGGCTTAGTCGGTTTGAGAGGGGCCGTACCGACCTGGTCAGTATTGCTCGGCTGCCCTCGGTCATGTCAAAATATGGTTCGTCATTGAGGTTGTCATGGTCCGGGAGTGAGTCCAGTTCGGAAACCACGTCGTCTGAGTCGATCGTCTCGATGGCGGGTAGGTTAAACTCGTCCTCGTTCATATCACTGGGCGCTGTGCCCAACTCACTCTCGAGCTCCTCCTCGTCGATGAATGTTAAGTCCGCGTCCGGGATGACAATCGAGCCGGCGTCCATGTCGTCGTCCGGATCAGTTTGCCAGATATTTTGTGCAGGCTGACGCAGCCATAATATTCTCAGGTATAGAAGTTCTTCGCGTTTCTGCACGCTGTCTACTTGTTTAAAATAGCATTCGCTATGACTGCATATACGATGTGATCAATTGACAGCACCGGTGCAATGGGACCGGATTCGCCATATTCAGTAACGAGGTAATCCAGCAAGTACGGTGCACTGGTCACAGTGTCTAACTATTCTAAGTTAGCTTCCTTGTATGCGGTCAACTCAGAAGTTGTGTGTAACCCATATGTACGACTTGGTTGGATGGTAACAGTCCCATTGCGTCGGATTATACCATACTCGGCTAACAAATTTCCCATATAGTCCCACTCGCCATGGTAGGTGACAAAAGTACAACCGCTGGTGGGCATAAAATTAGTGTTGTGTTGTCCCTCGCACGCCTGGCATGTTTGAAGGATAGGAATCTGAGAACGGTATATTTCAGTAATGGCCTCAGTAATACTCATTGAGTTCAACACCCGGGCAACTAATTCCAGTAAGCCTTCGAGGTGTCTCACCATGCTACTGCTGACATGTATCCCGGTCATAGTGTGTAAGAACGGAGTTGCGTACCCTAACAGCCCGGACACAACGGCAGCGTCCCGCCGTCGCTCCAGAGGGGCCGTTCCAGCCGCTCGGGCCCTGAGCAACTGGTGGGCATGGCAAATCCGCTCCGACACAGCTATGACTCTTCGATAAAACAAGGCCCTAGCGAGTACCTGCTCTCTTCCTGGGCGTAGGCGAGGGGGTATGAATGAATAGCGAGGAACCTTCCCGGGTCCCAAGGGTATAATCGTGGGTGCTAATTCGGAGTCCGGTCCCAATAGTATTAATCGTTCCTCATTGGGCAATCCCTGCAGAGTCAAGGGCTCTACCTCTTCTTCAGTAGGGCCCTTGGAAAATATCTTCCTTAGCGCGAGATCAAGATTGTGTTGGGTATTGGTTTGCGTGCTTAGTGAATGCGTGGTCGGTTCAGCTTGTGCTATCGGATCGTCATTGAGTTCTGTGGTGGGGTTCACGTTAATGGGGTCCCAAAGCGGTCTAATTCGCAATGATCTAGGTGTACCTAGTGTTTGTTCAATTATGTCCATCAGGTTGACCGGCAATCCGGTCCTCCCATATCCGATTTCGTTCACTACTTCTCTACTTAGGTAACAGGTAACTATCTCGGGTTGTGTTACTGTTCGTTCCACTATCCGGTTGCTTGCTCGGGCGTTTATGTCCAACTCGTGTACCACAGGTGTCACAATCATAATATTCGAGCTTGGGCTAGGAGTTATCGGCTCCCTTAGGTCAGTATTAGGTTCCACTTGTTCCTTCGTTTCCAATATCTTGCTTTCACCGTTCAGGATTAGGCTCATAGTTGCTCGACCACCATGATTATCTACACCAGGAATATTTTCGGCACTCGGCTCAATTTTGTCTCCATATGGCTCGGAACCCTTTTCACTCACAAGCGGCACAGCTTCTCTTCCCGGTTCTACACACACGCTGGAGGCATCGGTTCCGGCCGACTCAGATTCAATCGCACACATGTTCACCTGCCGGTTGGATTGACTATGCCACGACAGATTCAAACCGAAGTTTCCGACCTGGTCAGATCCCACGGTCCCTACACTTAGGGATCGGGCTCGATACGAGTTTGATCCTACATACGACCTACAATTTTGAACGGAGCTCGGGCCATCGGGACGGCTCACTTCCCAACGCCTCCCTTCTCCAGGCCAGTGTCCTCTACGGTCTTCCCCGGCCTCTAAAGAATCTGGGGTACACATACGCTTTCGAATTTTGAACGGAGTTAGGACAATTGGGCTGACCCGTTTCCCGAAGGTCTCCATCGCACCTGACCAGTGTCCTTTACGGTCTTCCCCGGTCGGTTGAAACGCTACAGGGGCCTCACACGGCCGCCCTAAATTGGTGGGAGCCAGTTTAGTATCGGATGCATCCACTCGGTTAAGTTCATTTAGTTCCCTTGGTTCTCGGTTCCCTTCCTCTAGGTTACTCTGTACTCCATTCCATCCGCTAGGTTCCACTAGGTTAAGTTCCATTAGGTTCTCCATGTCCGCTAGTCCATTAGGTTCCATTAGGTTCGCTAGTTCCTCCGCAGGTTCTTCTGGTTCCGCTACACAAATACAATTTTGAATAAGCCTGTGGAAAGTCGCGGTTTCACCAGGTTGTGCCGTGCCGGCGTTAGAGCCATCGCCTGGCACGCGACCCCTATTAATCGGCCCCCGAAGTCCGAACGGCGTCTCTCTAGGTTCCATTCCATTAGGTTCATTAAGTTCTCCATCCACTAGGTTCTTAGGTTCCATCCGATGTGCAGCCGCCTGAGATGGGTTACACGTGCCAGCGTTTGGGTCATTGCTAGACACGGATGCCCTATTAATCGGCCCCCGAAGTCCGAACGGCCACCTCCCATATTTCTCACTCGGCACATCAGGATCATTTGGTTCCCTTGGTTCCATTAGGTTCTCAGTTCCTCCTCCCCTCTCACTCCACTGCGCGGTATCTCGGTACTCTTCATCTCCCTGCGCTGACTCCATTTTAGGATACACATATAAGTCGGTTGGCCAACCATTACAGGGTCACGAGCCACACCCTGCGCGCCAGGGGTCGGAGACAGTGACACCGAGCGCCGTTCAGTTTTAGGGTTACTTTGTTCCTTATTACGCCCTACTTCTACTACGTTAGTTAGTTCACTGTCAATTGCGTTGTACTCTCCATTGTCGCCCCACGACCTGGTCGCTTGCTGCAATACTCGTGCTGGTGTTCTGTTCGTTTGCAATAGGTTCAGTTGATATGGGCTTGGTTCGGGTTCAAATACGTCCTGGCCTTTGCATTCTGTATCAAAGTTCGGTTCATCGTCTGCATATTTTGTGCTGTCTCTAGCGATCATTGCGTTGATTTGTGCCGATCGGGTACTCAAACCTGCTCCCGCGCGTTCCTCTAGGGTTGACATTTCGTGTCGCATAACGTCTAAACGGTGCGCGAGCTCGGCGTCAGCTGCGCGAGTTACAGACATAACTCCTGCGTTGCGGCGGCCAGATTGGTCATTTTGACTCATGGGCGCCGGTGAAGGCCTAGGTCGAGGGGCTGCCCCTGCTTGATTAGTGTTGTTCCAGCCGTTGCTAGGTGTACGCGGGCGGAATGGCGCTGCTTCGCCAGACAATTGTTGTGGCGTGCCTGTGTAACGCGTGTTAGGTGCGGTGTTATAAGTATTATGCCAACTATTGGGTCCGTTAGTATCGCGGCCACGCGATCGGTTGTAGTATTCAGTTCGGCCATAGTTTCCGTATGTATTCGGAGCAGGTTCAGGGCGGTAATACCCTTGCTGCCCGTACCCTACAGGTCCTCGCTGATGGTTCCATTCATCGCGTCGCGAGGATCGGCCTGTTCCTCGGTGTTCAATCTCTCGATATCGGGGGCGGTTGTTATACTGCGGGTGTGCGCTAGGATAACCATGAATTTGTGCGGGTGCGTTCGGCATGTAGCCTGGCGCTGCGCGTGCTGACAAGCGGGTGTATTCATTTAGGAGTGGGTCATACACGTCAGTTCGGTAGTACGGGCATTCCCGTGCAAAATGTCCTACGAAACCGCATCGAAAGCACTGATTACCAATGGGTGCTGCTGGAATAGCGTTAGCGCCGGCTGCCGGGGTCACACTATTCTGCATCATCGTGTTCAGTTGGTGCTGTTCGGTGCGTTTATCTAGCAGGTCAATAAGCCGAGCGATCGTGGCGTCGCTACTGGCTGCGGTGCGCTTATTCTCATCTAAACCTTCACGGATTTGATCTACCAGTTGGGTATTCTCGCCTCCCTGTGACATGCAGTTTACTGTTTTGGACCGGCTGCTCTTGCGAACCGGTACTCCTATCACCTCTTTCTGAGAAGCTAGGATAGCGTCCTCCTTATATTTTAGCTTGTCCATCATGTGCTTAAAAGACGGGTAGGTCTTTCCTATTACTCCAGATTTCAGTTCCCGGCGTAGTCCTTGTCGGAGGAATTTTTGTAAGAGGGCGTCGCAAACCCTCAACCTCAGGGAACGCTTTGTCCACGAGGTTTTGCAAGTCGAGTCCATACAGGGCAACCGACTCGCGTTCCCCTTGTATCCGCATGCGTAGCGTTATTAAAGCGTCCTCGTCACGTTGCGATGACGAATACATGAAGCCCATATTATAGCAGAGGGCCTCATAAGTTTGCTTTTGACAGTCGGGAAAGCTTTATATATTTTGAGGGCTTTCCCCTTTAGGACAGTTGGAAAACAAATTAATTTCTGATTCAATGTCCATCCGTTCGCGTCGGTCAAGTTGTCATACGTAGTCAACCCGGCTTCAAAGTCCTGTCCGTCGGCTCCTGTAAATGGTGGGATGTCCCGTACTTGAATGATGGGACCCGTCGTCGTTCGTTGCGTCAACTGCTGCAGAATTGCAACTAGAGGGTCTCCCGAAGCGGTGGGAGCTGGTCCATTTGTACTACCAGCCGTAGTGGCAGCGCCACTTCCTACATTTGTTGTTCCCGCTGCGCTACTTATCGGCGTTCTATTCGCGCTCGCTGGCAATGACATTTTTGATCCGAATTTGATTATCAATTCCTACTTGTTTCAATTTGTGTGGCGTCCGTGGTCCCAGTCTGACGTGGGTACGGATGATATGATATATACTTTGCTATATGTGTTTACTTTACTGCGGAATCTCTACTGTTGAGCAAAATTTCAGTTTACTAAAATCCTCGTGTACTTATTCCTTAAGGATGTACGTGGCGATGTGAAGTTTTCGCTTCGCTTGAATTTACGAGTTTATCTCTTATTATACTTACCACGTACAACCAGTGTATTCACTCCTACTTCGGTGCTCACTTGTGGCACGCGATGGGGTAGATCTAGCGGACCGTGCCCAGTTTAGTACAGAGAGGCAATCAAGACCACTGCTTCCAGTTGGTTTACTGTACCGTTTCACGTCCCTAGAAATGTCCTTTTCAACTTCTATGCCAGTAAAAGACCTAGGAAGGGCAGTTTAGTTAAGCGATTATTTTAACAGTATGATTCAAATACTCGCTAAAGAATGTCTAGGATCTACATACGTTTCAGTTTGGAGGTACGTGCATTGAGACTATAAAAGTAAATATATACATGCACATATAGGCACTATCCGTAATCTCTCGCAAGGAGCCACTGGCACCACAAATACTAAAATAACCGCGAAAACTGACGAACAGACAACGTTAAGTGCTTACTATAAAATAAACAAAGTTTCAACAAAACAGTTACTGACCATTGTTCAAATTTTCTTCGAACGATTTAGGGAAATGCAGTGCTCCCGGTAATTTCGTCTGACGCTAGATAGACGGTTTGTTCGGCCCAACAAGAATTCAGTGGACGCACGAAACGCAGCGTATCGAAGCTGATAACGGGCAGTATTAGTCGTTACTGAAGCTACCGTTGCGGCACACCAACTCGAGGCAATCGTTCACGATCCGATAGGTGTTGTGAAGCCGGGCGTAATTATTACAACTCGAAACGAAGATCGATACCGCAGCTGCCGACGATTGATTTAAAGTGTCTCTTATAGTCCCAGCCAAAGTTAGAATGGTGTAGACCGACGACACCCAGTGAAACAACCGAGTTAAACGTCCAAACATTTATTGGCAGGCTTGCGATCAATACGATAATCACTATAGGCAGCGTCACAGCTGAGTTGACTTTCGTATGTACAGAAATTAACGGGTGAACCAACGCAGTAAATAGTACACTGGACTGATAATATCGGTGCTGAGATGAAGTTGGTTAATCACGCAGCTATTATCCTGAAATAGGGCTACAAACCATAATCGTCAAGTTCCTGCGAGACACGGCAAGTCCACATTAGGAAAACGTTTCTCCTGATCAGAATAACCGCTCCACCACTGTTGTCGGCAATGTTCACACTCACTCTTTTAGCTCTAAACTTCTCCTTCAGGTCCCACGCGATCCAGGAACGAACAATGCTCGCCCGCTCAGAATCTCAAATACAAACACCCTGTTCGCCCGTGTTAGGCGGACGAGGTGGAGCTCAGTCTGTGGAAAAACGCGGCGGCGTCAAGTTCCCGGAACGCATGAGCCCTGTCAGACACAGCAAAATTCACTTGCACAAATGATATCAGTTTGTCTAAATTTACGCGACCAAAAACGTCTACACAGTCGCACATGCGAGAGTCCTCAATTTCCCAAATTTAATGGTCAAGCCTATTTACCCCTGCTGGCGTGCGAGAGGTCCTAGATCAAACCTTGGCTTTGAAATCTTCGTATTCCCCAAAACTTATTGACGCCTCACTTATATGTACTAGCTTGGACCAGTTCTGGCCCTAAGGGATCCCAGCTGCACCACTCTATCTAGAATTTCACGGTGGTGCCCGGACAACCCCGGCTTACACGATTCCCCGGTGGACTCTGGTCAGACCGATAGGAACCGCTTAGCTTAGTAGGCCGCCGGCGGGTTTACCAGGGTGTTCGGCCTGGCCCCTATAGTGGCCCACGTATCTAGTGGTATGGAGGTCCCCCTGAGGGAGGGTCATCCCCTAGGCCTGCTCACAGGTAATGAGGTTGACCCGTCATTCCCTCTATTTCGGTGGTTGAATTTTATGCCTTATGCAAGTTTCAACATTTTGCCTAGCCGTAGGGCTTGTTCGCGAAAGGCTCCGTTGAGCCGAGTGATGGCTGCCTAACTCGTAGGCCCTTATTGTGCAGAGGCGCGTTTGGGTTGCCTTAGTCCCACCTAAGGCTGAATACCCTGAGCCTGCTCGGTCCTCGATATCTATAAGATTTTGGTAGTACGGAGGGACGTTGATTTTACGAAAGCTGAACACGTGTACCTAGGATCGTTGGTAACGAGGGACCGAGGGGGTGCGGGTCGACTAGCTCGGTCGTGATTGAGCCACTGCACGTGATATGGAGGCAGCCGAAATTAACACTAAAAAGCCGAAACAGATGCTTAGGCAAAAGCGGGGACAGGGTGGCGAGGATAGAAACGGCATGGCGAGAGCGAGCATCACGGGGTAACAAGCCGGAGGGAGACGAGGAGCCTAAATCAAGCAACATTGAACACCTAAATGAGAGCCGTGCACTTTGCTATATTTAAATTAAAGCTAGTTCGCCTAATAAGATCACACACAAAAATTTTTACTCCTTGGTTCTACCTTTTTACCAGCCATATAAACAAGAACAAATCGCAATCGTCGCCCAACCGGGTGTGCACTACGAGGTAATTATTTACATTATGAATGCCAAAACCTCCATGGATGCACGGTACACGTATGAATTGCTCAAGTGTCGTATGAATTTTATTCCCCTTTTCCGTGCAATTTTCCTTGGATGACGAAATGATGTTTTGTGAGCTCCCATTGGGCTCTTTTAGAAGCGCGGAACCCTCGACCCAACGTTAGTTATTCGAGCCTGCGCACTTTGATTGCCCTCACCTTGGTCACACACAATACTGTCGCCTTTTCTGACCCTAAAAATTTTCTACCTCGTCTGGCTACACCTCAGGAGCGCGGGCGCAGCACTTACGGGGGCGCGAGGTATCCGACGGACACCCCAGCACCCGCAAGGACTGCCCCTATTCCTATGCCTAAACGAGAAAAATTTTAAAACTCTAGGAGATACTACGGGCGGGCCTCTTCCACGCGTCCGCAGTCGAAGAGTCCACCCGAGACAACCAAAGTCCGCCAAAATGTGGACTTCAATTTCTGTTGATGAAACTCTGAACGATGATGTCCGTCAATTATTTTGAATCCTAGGCGTTGCGGCCGGCGAGCACCCGACTCAAAATTTTGCAACGTATCTTCAACCAATCAATACAATAAGCCGAAAGACACTTCGAACGAATCACCCCCTGGGCACGAATAGCAAAAGCAACCCAGGGGGGTGGGGAACCAGTCGAGCGCGGGTGTACCTTCCCCTTTTTGTTGCAATTTTGGCATCATTTTGACTCGAATTTTGTCCAACACTCAACTCCCCCCTCAGTAGCGCGGGCACAGCACTTACGGGAGCGCGAGGCATCCAACGGACGCCCCAGCCCCCGCAAGGGCTCTCCCTTGTGCTAAGCTCGAGCGATAACCAAACGACGAAAAACGACGAACAGCCTCGGGCGGGACTCTTCCGCACGGCTGCATGCCGAAGAGCCCACCCGGGCAAACAAAACGCAAAACAGAATTCAAAAGCAAGCTGGCGACAACCGCCAAAACCCGACTAATTTTAAAACTATCAGCCTCGACTGGTCCCGTTTTAAAAGGGTACCGTTTTCTTTTATAGCAACCGCCGGCCTCCCCCTTTTATCGCTGTTTCTTACTCTCATATGCCAAAAATTCAAACTTTTAAATATAATGATAAAATAAGTTTAAATAAAACAAAAGCAGCATCAAGCAACAACAAAACGAAATGTTTATATATGTGTGCAACAACATAGCCCTGCTATACATTAAGCTAACCCCTGACGGCTCACAATAACAACGAAGTGGCCAACAGCTACACGTGGCCAAGGCTAGCCAAGAAAACAAAACCGCCCGCTGGTCGGTGTGGCAAAAATTTTGGAGAAAGATACAACGGCGCTCAGGGCGCCGTTTTCTCATAGGGATATCGGCACATTTTTGCCGATATCTCATGAACGAAAAACAGTAGGCGGCCGGGGGCAGGACCAGAATCATGCCCTGGCAGGCCGGCTACTGATGAGAATTTAAAATTTTATGTACCCCTTATAGGAGGCCTGTTAGAGGCCGATTTAGACGCCCAAAATCAAGAACTTTGGTATCTCTTTTAAGTTTAGGGGGTCCTGAGCGGACGCGTGGGGGCGGGCGGCCCCGGTTTTCAGCTAAACAGTTAGGGTGGGACCCAATAAGTGTCCCGGGCTCCAAAAATCGGGGAGTTTTGGTTATTTTAGGTCCCCTTTTGGGCTTAGAAAATTGGAGGCTTAAGCGCCTGTTTGGGGATCCGTAAGTATTTAGGGGACCCAATTTTTTAGACCCGCATGGGCAATTTGACATCCGAGCAGAGTCCTTAAGAGGGTTCAGTCACCCCCGTTCCCCAAAATTTGTGGGAAACCCCAAAAATTGAGGGTTTTGTGTCACCCCCAAAATAATGCTTTAGAAAATTTGTATTCGAAATTTCACTTGCCTTTGACCGAAAATTTGATTTATTTGAACATGATCGGCCTGAGTACCGGTAATTCAAACTCGTCCTGACAAATTTATGCCCCTTCCCCTATATATATCATACATAATAGGTACCATAAACACCGCACAACAAGTATGATATAATATGCAAGACATTTTATGCACACAATATCCCAGCCATTGTAGTTCGCAAGGATCGACCGGACACACCTAATCGTGGTAATCCTTCATTTTCGGTGCCAAAATCAACCCGTGCACCTTCGGGCGGTGGAGTGTGACCTTACGAGTAGAACACAAATGAAGAACAATGATTTGTTTTTATTATGCAGTACAATATTACACAGTTATCAATTCAGATAGAGGCCACACTCCACCGGTATCCGGCCGTCCGTTCCCTTCATTCCCTATACTTTTCACTGCATTATCCATGTTTTTTATCAATTTCGTAAAGATCGGGCTGTTACACACACTTAGCTACCAATTTGGCGCGAATTAATCATAACGGACACCGTCCGCAGCTAATGCGGTTTATTAGTCAGTTTTTTCTAAATCTACGATATTTGTATCTAACCCATGTGAACATTGCTCAAATAATTCCGAACACTGTCAATAAAACTGCCAGAAGATACGGTGTGCCTGATACTGTCGACAAGTTGCAATACGCGTAACTAGCTACCTTTGAAAAAAATTATTAGAAACATGGGGTGTCTAAGCCACCCTGTTGTCAACACTGTCAATAAAACTGCCAGAAGATACGGTGTGCCTGATACTGTCGACAAGTTGCAATACGCGTAACTAGCTACCTTTGAAAAAAATTATTAGAAACATGGGGTGTCTAAGCCACCCTGTTGTCAACAGTGTGCCTGACACTGTGTGGTGTACATAAGTTCCAAACGTTGGGGACATTACGCGAACGCCGCATTACATAAGCTTACATCTGAGGACTGCCGTCAAGTAACCATCCATACTAAGTTGTTCTGTCATTCTAACAATGTATTTACACGGCTATTTGGGCACGACCGTGAATACTGTTCACGGAGCTTGGCACGCAATGGAGGTTATACATAAATATACTGTGGCCGTAGATCTGCAAAAATTTTTTAGAACGCTGGTAGAAAGGACAATTATAAGTGTAGCAGTGTGTATATAAGACTAAGGACCAATGTAACCTTTAAGGGCGGAAGTTCAATGCATGGGGCCAAACTAACCCTGAGGGGCGGAAATAAAATGCAGGCCATGCCATTAGTCTTGGCCTAAGCTAAGGTCCTTATATTAGACATACACTAAGCCTAAACCTGTGGTGGCGTGGCCGAGTGGTTAGAGCGCCTGCTTCATAATCGTGAAGTCAGGAGTTCGAATCCACTGGTCGCGCTAATCTCCTTGGGCAAGGGACTCAGCCACAATTGCTTCGCAGTACCTATGCGTTAAACAGGTACTAGACTTTGTTCTAGGCGGATAAGATGATGAGTGGTGTGATGGGCAATGATCATGGCCAGCCTACACACAATGCTTCGGCATAATAACCCGGATTGTCACCTAGTGCCAATTGCATGTTTATCCGACTTGAAGCCTAAACCTAGCTGCCGCCTCCCGAACCCCCCGCTCCAACCTGTTGTATTTTCTAACGTTATAACGTCCGTCGTCTAATGCGGTGTCTACGTTACTAAACGCCCGCCATGTGGAATATTTTTCCAGGTGTGGCCATGACCATACCATGGTGCATGGTACGTGGAAGGATATACAATTCATTGTCGCTGACACCGTGTATATTACATTATGGTGTCTTCGACACCCTATTTTGAACAGTTATTTGAAAAAAGGCGGGAAAACTGGCTAAGTTAAATTTCAAATGATTTACGCTAATTGATTGTATCCCATGAACCATGCTGTTTAAACCTTTGCATAAAAAGTGCACAGGCCAAAGTTTCACCGTATAAACTCCCTACAACGGAAAAAGCATTAGGACATCTTCCCAAAGGACTTTCATCACCGCTAGCTAGAAGTCTATGGTGTCCATGACACCATGCGTAAATGCTGATGGTGTCCGAAACACCATATAAGAATTGCTTAGAAAACAGTGTTGCTGTTCTGTACACAATATTGTTAACGGTGTTAGGCAGGCTGTACGTGGACAAAACTTCCACATTGTTTGCAACTTATAACGTAAACGCCGCATAAAGATGACATGGGCCAAATGAAATGTCAGCTGTGTATATTCAACCGCTGATACATTACTATATGTTTTTCATCTACAGATATTTTCTTAGCTTGGCAACAAAGAGCCAGCGCCGTCTTTGCACATGAGTATAGTTGTCAGTCAGATCAGCAGTGATGTATGCCTGAGAGGATGGGGTACCGTGGTAATGCTGGAACCGCGCGTTTTGCCAGGACATAATGGCATGATCTAAGGACCTTCATCATAGCTTAGTGCTTGGTCGCAGTGTGTTATTCTGTGCATTTACCGATTAGCGTAGGCAGTGTATAAATAACAGCTTACGAAACCCAAGTAAATTAAAAGATTACGGCATATTTTTGTTGCCAGTACTTGCTGGGCCGAGTCATCGCTTGGGTCTTGCCCGTTAATCCTGTTCGGCGTTGTTCTTTAGTGAATGACGCTCCAAGAGGTTGCACGTACCCAATCGGATTAATCTCTAACTAAGGGAAACTGTACAATTTCTTGCTACAAGCTTGCCGAGATAAAGAATAATGTCCTGATCAGCTTAGCATGAAAATCACATACTTTTTGAGAAGACTTTTACAATAATACAACATAAAAATGTCGATGGGTAGGGGGTGCCGTCGCAAGAGTCGGACCGCCTTCAAGCTAAATGCACACTTGTAACGTGTCAAAGTGGCCGGTATTCGATTAGGCATAGCTGTGCCGTCTCTTCCAGCTGGCTATCCCTAATACACAAATTATTATTATTATTATTCGAAATTTTATTAATGTTCCAATGTTGTACCAATGTGCGTGGTAAAATCGTTTCAAAAAAAAAGAAGCAGAACTGTTGGTTTTCTTAGAAATGTGATTTCGAAGTTGTTGCATTGCCTCGGTGTATATTTCATGCAAAAGAAAAAACTATTGTTAATTTTGTTTTACATGTCAATCTTTTGGGTTATAAATATTCATGCTTTTGACTGTGGTGATCCCTGCTTCATTGTTATGCGGTGGTGAAGTTTGGTGACAGTAAAACAGTAGATTCTGGCTTGTTTGACTATTAGTTTTAGCGATCAGTTTGAGGCTGAAGTTCCGCGGTTAATCAATCGTTTTGCGCGCTGAAGTTTCGATGATTACAGCGGACTAAGTGCACGAGTGCTACTGTTACGGCACCGCACATGTTAGGCAAATGGAGGAGTTATATGAAGACCGATCACCGACATTAACGTCTGTTACTCATCGCGAGAGACGAGATATGGACCAAAAACGCCTACGTAATGGCATGGCCGAGAGAACAAGCAATTTGGGACTTGACGACAGCTTGAGTAGCAGAAAAGTGGCATTGCCCCGTAGTAAAAGGGAAGCTACAAATTTTGGTTTGCAGTCAAAAGATTTTCAAAAACCACAAAAGTTTCCTCAGCAGGAAAGCCAGTGAACAGGAAGGTTTTACCAATAAAGGGCAAAAGTTGATATAAACTTTGTCAAAAAAAGAGAAAATTAGGAAAAATAATCACGAATAGGGGAAATTTTAGCGTAATTATGAAAAATTTTCATGAGCTCCTGAAAATTAAGAATTTATGCCGCGTACACACAAAGGTGCGTGCAGGGGACTGCACAGCGGTTCCCAGTCCTGGGCCACAGTCCCGTTTCAAAATGCAGGTTATACACCATCATGAGGCGTCCACGTCGAGTACCACTTCAATCATCGAAGGCATCCCAAGCGAAGACCGTCAGGGAACAGGAAGCATTCACTCGACACAGAATCAACAAATGGATACTGGCATTTGTTGCATCGCGTGTTGCTGATACCCCAATTACGATCGTAAAAAAATGCCCTCTTGAATATTATCGAAATATCCGTTCACAGCAGTTTTGTACTTGCAAGCAGTTTCTGTTAATTTCAAGATAAAAGCTTTGCAAATATCAAAATCCTAAGCAGGATTTGTATTATTGGTCTCAATAATGTCGCTCAACACAAGTTCAGGCCAAGTGACATTCAAATTTAAATATATTTTTATGGTTTTCATGCTGAGTTTCTAGAGATTTCACGGGTCTTCTCGGTTTCGGGTTAATTTTAAAGACAATTCTGATTGTAGTATATATCATGTTACGCAGGTCGCCGAGTCCGTTCAGATAATCTGAAATAGGCTATTTTATGCTATTTTTGTGGAATGTTCTTGGTACCGAAAAATTAAAAAAAAAATTTCATCATAAATGCGTTATAACATTCTGACGGCATTTCGGAACTCAACAAAATGGTGTGAAGATCAGCTAAATCGGTTCTTGGATTAATGCTCGTCTCGTGAAGCTGAGTTATTGTCGCTGCATTGTGAAAATTGTCGGGCTTAACGAGTAATCGAAAAGACCCGAAATCAGTTTCAACTGCAAATGAAATTCAGATGACCCATAATAGCTCCCCTTGTGATTGACGTTCCCTGTTGGCGACACGCCTGTAATATTTGGAAATTCCATGTCCTTTCATTTTAGAGTTTATACAATGAACAACCAAGAATGACACAGAAAACATCGAATATTGAGAAAAATTTGGAAATGTTATTGGTTTCATAAGTCCGAATGTGATTGTAATGTTCCGATCTGTCTGATTTTCAGATTGCAAGGGGCCTCAACAAAGAATTTCACTGGGGGCACCTACCCATTGTTTTGCTCAACCCACAATATATAATAATAATACGGCTCCAAGTTGGAATTAGTTTTTGCTGTTCTTGTGAAGGGGGGATACACCCAGAAGTTGGAGGCACCGCTCCACAGTGGCAAGGTCACTATTATAGCGATTCTAATCAGGCAGACAAAACAATACGGGTTTGGCGCATTCTTCAGTCTTGCTTAGTTGATTTGTTCGTACTCGATTCAATGCCAACTGTTGACCCCTATTTATGATTAGAAGGCGGATTGGATTCTCAGCAAACGTATTCAGGCGGAGACGTTCTACAGGTAGTAACCTCTTACTTCATGGAACACTCAGATTAATACGATATTCATGTTATAATGTCCTCTATGTTTGGATGGAACCTATGTACACCACACAGTGTCAGGCACACTGTCGACAACACGGTGTCTTAGACACCACCATGTTGTGAATAAATTTTTTCATAGTTAGGTAGCAAGGAGTCACTTCTCAACAGTGTCAGGCACACCGTGTCTTTTGGTAGTTTTGTTGACAATGTTAGGAATTATTTGATCAACGTCCATATGGCTTAGATACAAATATCTAGAATTTAGAAAAAACTACACAGGACAGTTAACTAATAAACCGCATTAACTATGAGTGCTGTCTCAAAAAACGCTTAAAATATACGAAACACTCTCGAACGCCGAGCTCATGCAAATGTGCTTTTCGGCAGTTGAAATGCACAAAACATATAAACCTGGTTATCGCTGGGAATGCACCGGGCAATATCAAGAGTGTATAACCGCAACCCTTCGAGGAAGTGAAAAACTGGTACTATTTTGAGATTTCCTACCTTCTAAAGCCTATTTACCAACAAAACCGGCATCTTGATTTGAGTGTACGTCTTTAAAGGCGTGTTCACACGCTCAAACTTTTTGCTCAAATTTTAAGCTCAAATTTTGAATGCCTATTTTTTGCATTTTCAGTAAGTCTGAACTTGTGGACACTGTTCAAATTTTATAAGAATATTTCTCTAGCCAATCATGAATGAGATGATTTACCTGAAAAAGTTTGAGCTCAAATTTTGATATCAAATTATGAAATATCGCAATTTCCCTTTAAAAATTATCGTCAAATTTTGATCAGATTTTGAGCTCAAATTTTGATCAAAAAGTTTGAACGTGTGAACACGCCTTAAGAATTTGAAAGCAGTCGGAAAACGGCAGAGCAACAAAACCAGAATCGTAGCTTAACCGCTGCAACGATTTGAAAGATCAGGCGGTACTGCGATAACTGACGGTGGAACTGTAGCAAGTTGCACGAACAGCAGCCCGGAAGACTGAGTGGAAGTGTGGAAAACGTTTATTTTCGGACCGTTTTAAAATTGTTTTATGCGATCTAATCAAAGATTCTCACAACAAAATTCATGAAGGATATATATACGACCCACAGAGACATGACATGGATAATTCGACTGAGTCAAACTTACACTCGAGCACTGAAACAGACTTATACCCGAGACAATCTTCTGTTTTTATTCTTCACTCGCCTTGGTGTTTCAGAATATAGAAAAAAATACGCCGACCTAAGCGAGGTTAATCCAGCTTGTGTCTGAAGGGAACCCCAAAATATACAGCAAAGCCAATAATTTTTCAACTGCCGCCATGACGTGTTGATTCCTGAATCCATTGGCGAATAACGGTCTGACACTACAACATGCGTTGTTATTAAGAATTTTGACCATGTCCAATAATCAAATTAAGTTATAAAAATCGCAATTTACGCTGACTTATATAGTCGTTTCCGAGACTTTTAAGATAGAAACAGTCATGAAACGCGTTTGTTTAGTTTAAATGAGTCCCGTCGATATGTTTAAAATTAAAAAACATTTGGCGATTACCTTTTACTTATTAAATATGGTACTGTATTAGTAAATCGTTTAGAACAAAATGTGAAGATATAAAACATCAGAATACAGCAATAATAAAGCGAGATATGCCAAGGTTGAGTATTCTTGCCTATTTACTGTTTGCAAGATATGATCACTCGACTGTATTATAGATGCAGTTTTCTCAAACAGGTGTTCCCTTTACGGATCAACTCCATAGAAAATTCTCTTGCTGAAAAACATTCTCATGAAATAATTCAAACACTTTGTTTTGAAATTTCCTGTTCAAACAGAAAATTAGAATTTGTTGAGCTATAATCGCTGGAAGTGATGGGTTAAAATGTGACCTCGACGTGTCTTATATTAGCACAAGTCCCAATTTCTTTATCCCACATTACTCCTATTCAAATTTCGTACAATGATCAGAAGATTTAAATTTACTACACAGACAGGTAATATCGATTCTGCTTTGGTTAGTAAACTTTTTTGCTCGAGGGTTCCGGAGTAATCTAGTTATACTCAGCTTCAGGCCAAATGTACGTCATTCGAAAAGGTCAATATAAAAAACACAAGATCAAAACAGACAAAATATTGGGATACGCCGGCGGTCGAAACCACACTGATCCGCCATTTCAAACGGTGCCAGTCACGAACATGGGCGCACCCCAGGCGGAGTAATTTATTTGCCTTACAACACCGACGGGAAATGTCACCATCGGTCTTTGAAACCTTAGGAACTCCTCATAATGTTGACTTTAAATCCATTTCTGGGAAAATTTGTGGTTAGGTCTTGAATCGACTCGTCTTTTCTTAAGCATTGTAGTTTGGAGTCATTTCTTTAGCTCCGAAATTGGTCGATTTTGAAGACACATAAATACTTATGAATCGAGTCACCTCATTGAGAAATTGGTCCAGTTTTAGGGCAAAGGTTTTTTTGGGTTCCCAATCACACTCGATGTTTTTGAAAAATTTCACCTAAAATTGAGTGCCACAAAACAATACAGTTGGAATGGTGGTAAAATCAGAGCAATCGGTTCATGGGAGACCAACAACTTAGGCTAAAGGATTTCACATTAATGACAGTAACTTCTCAACCCCTACACCATACATGCTTATAGGGGCGGGCGGGAGGGGAAAATTACCCCCCTTGATAGGTCACCCGACATCCTCTGAAGGCTCTACAGGCACCGAACACATAGGTGCCGCGACCCCCTACATCTTCCTCCCAAACACTTCTGACCTTGAGCATGCATGTCGTGAATCGATTCAGGCACTTTTTCCTCGTGCCCCGTTTCACTCAGTAGTCAATCCAGTTCGAATAACATAAAATTATGCATTTATCGAGAAATTTGTTTCGAAAACCTACGATACCAAAGGAGACCATGAGGAATCCAGAACACCAAGTAAATGTTGCCTTAAAACCCAAAATTCTGAACCATCTCTGAGTCGAATGGTACCAAAGTTACCGCCGTATCTTCAAAACTGACCAATTTCGGCCTGGGGAGCTAAACGAAAAGAAATGTAGTTTGCTTTTCCATTGTATAAATTTTGATTTCCGATACAAGATCTAACTGGCTATCAGGAAATAACCGGAACCGGAACCAGCAACCGGAACCGGAACCAGCAACCGGAACCGTCCATTTAAACCGGATCCGGAACCTGGTCTTCGAAATCTATATATAGTAAAACAGATGATGGAAGAAATGAAGGTATAGTGGATTTAAAATGCATTAAAAATAACTTTTACATTAAACTTAATGTATTGCGATGGTATTATTGCCTTTCTGAAACTTTAAAGAGACTGAGGAAGCTAATAATGTTTATTTATCGATCAAACATGTCGGGTTTTGGACATTCAGAACAAAAAATGTCTTCCACTATACACCATTGCGTATACTGCGTCAAATCGAATGTGCTTACAAAGCTTTGAGCGTAGACTACAAACTTTCGCTCTGTCTCCAGCCGCCTCCCTTTACTACACATACGTGTGTTGCATGTTCTTCTGTAGGAAACTTAAAATTATTGATTTATATGATTCTAAGAGAACATAATAGATAGAAGGTAATTTTCTGATCAGTGGTCAGAGACACTGTTTAGGCTAGCGTTGCACAAACAGTGCCCGTCAGTTAGATCATAATGATGATAACTTTCTAATCAGAATGCTATAAATGAGACATACTGTGATGCTGCTCGCACAGTTTCAATAAATACTGTTCAGTGCCAAGAAAGCAGTTTCTTGCTGCGTTGCAGATAACGTTAGTTTACTTCAATTTAGACTGATTTACCAAGTTTACAAGCGCACTGGCGGGTGCTTGACGCAATTTATGTTAGCCAAGCATACCCTAAGTACTTCTGCGTAAGCCATACTCTGTTACCGAGTAATATTGTGTAAGTAACATCGAGTAATATAGTGTTTAATTCAGACGTATCCCACAGACTTCTGAATATGTAAATAGCTGCTACAAGCATTGACCTGGCTTTGATTTAACAAACTTTTGCAGGTTATTATGAAAAATTTCTGCTCAAATTATGTGCCCTACTTACGTTTCACACGGCAAATTGGTTAGTTAATCTTTTCTTTTGTTTGGTTGTATTGGAGCTTGATCATTGTATAATATATATTACATATGTTTGGATTACAGGATGAAGCAAAAAACGTGGAAAATTTCAAACAAAATTTTTAAACCGGAATTCCGGTTCCGGTATGGTTTTTGCCCTTTGCCGGAACCGCAACCGGAACACGATTTTCGCCGGTAACGGAATTTCGGTTAGTCCCTGCTGGCTATGTACCGCTATTGAACCAGGATCAGTGTTTACTTTGATTTATTAATCCAGGATCTTTGGTCTGGTCTATATTACATCACATAACAAAACTGTACAAGAAAGACCGACAAACTATATACTATTGTTGCTATGAACGTTCCAGCCTAAAATTAGCCTACGTCTACACACAGTTGTCCCAGGTCTAAATGTTAGACCAGGCATTAGTATGAAACAAACATTTAAAAGAAAACGTCAATGAATCAACTAGGAAGCACAAACAAAAAATTATCTTTAATTAACCATTTCCCCCACATTTCACACAGGTGAATTGACACGTTTATATTCGCTCACTTTGCGAGGTTCCTTAAGAAAACAAACAACAGTTCATAGACAGGCGCGAACCCAAACGATACAGGTTGAATCCGCCGTTGCAGCAAAAATGTATTCAAACTTTGCACGAAATACACATTAATCCGTGAGGCAAACGGTTAATATTAAATTCACAGAATAATTATCGAAGAGAAGTACCCGGTACAGCAGTCGGGTACCCGGGTATTTGGTATTTGGAAATCTACCTAGAAGTTAGGATAGGACTTGAGATAGGAATTCAGACTACGCAAAATGAACCAAATCTGGATCATTTAGTGCTACTTGGGGCCTATCCTTGATTTGAGCTAGGAACCCAGACGGCTCAGGATGACAAAAATTTGGGCCATTCTGTTCTACTCGGGGCCTATCTTTGATTTGAGCTAGGAACCCAGACGGCTCAGAATGACAAACATTTGGGTCATTCTGTTCTACTCGGGGCCTATCTTTGATTTGTGCTAGAAACCTAGATGGCTCAGATTGACAAAAATTTGGGTCATTCTATGCAACTTGGAGCCTATCTTTGATTTGGTCTAGGAACCCAGACGGCTCAGAATGACAAAAATTTGGGTCATTCTATGCAACTTGGAGCCTATCTTTGATTTGGGCTAGGAACCCAGACGGCTCAGAATGACAAAAAATTGGGTCATTCTATGCAACTTGGGGCCTATCTTTATTTGAGGTAGGAACCCAGACGGCTCAGAATGACAAAAATTTGGGTCATTCTATGCAACTTGGGGCCTATCTTTGATTTGAGCTAGGAACTAAGACGGCTCAGAATGACAAAAATTTGGGTCATTCTATGCAACTAGGGGCCTATCCTTGATTTGAGCTAGGAACCCAGACGGCTCAGAATGACAAAAATTTGGGTCATTCTATGCAAGTTGGGGCCTATCTTTGATTTGAGCTAGAACCCAGACGGCTCAGAATGACGAAAAATTGGGTCATTCTATGCAACTTGGGGCCTATCTTTGATTTGAGCTAGGAACCCAGACTGCTCAGAATGACAAAAATTTGGGTCATTCTATGCAACTTGGGGCCTATCTTTGATTTGAGCTAGGAACTAAGACGGCTCAGAATGACAAAAATTTGGGTCATTCTATGCAACTTGGGGCCTATCCCTGATTTGAGCTAGGAACCCAGACGGCTCAGAAAAACAAAAATTTGGGTCATTCTGTTCTACTCGGGGCCTATCTTTGATTTGAGCTAGGAACCCAGATGTCTCAGAATGACAAAAATTTGGGTCATTCTGTGCTACCTGGGGCCTATCTTTGATTTGGGCTAGGAAGCCAGACGGCTCAGAATGACAAAAATTTGGGTCATTCTATGCAACTTGGGGCCTATCCTTGATTTGAGCTAGGAACCCAGACGGCTCAGAATGACAAAAATTTGGGTCATTCTATGCAACTTGGGGCCTATCCTTGATTTGAGCTAGGAATCCAGGCGGCTCAGAAATGGGTGGGCTTTGGGATGGTAGACAAAAATTTGGGTCATTCTATGCAATTTGGGGACTATCTTTGATTTGAGCTAGGAACTCAGACGGCTCAGAATGACAAAAATTTGGGTCATTCTATGCAACTTGGGAACTATCTTTGATTTGGGCTAGGAACCCAGACGGCTCAGAATGACAAAAATTTGGGTTATTCTGTGCTACCTGGGGCGTATCTTTGATTTGGGCTAGGAAACCAGACGGCTCAGAATGACAAAAATTTGGGTCATTCTATGCAACTTGGGGACTATCTTTGATTTGAGCTAGGAACTCAGACGGCTCAGAATGACAAAAATTTGGGTCATTCTATGCAACTTGGGGCCTATCTTTGATTTGAGCTAGGAACCCAGACGGCTCAGAATGACAAAAATTTGGGTCATTCTGTTCTACTAGAGGCCTATCTTTGATTTGAGCTAGGAACTAAGACGGCTCAGAATGACAAAAATTTGGGTCATTCTATGCAACTTGGGGCCTATCCCTGATTTGAGCTAGGAACCCAGACGGCTCAGAATGACAAAAATTTGGGTCATTCTATGCAACTTGGAGCCTATCTTTGATTTGGGCTAGGAACCCAGACGGCTCAGAATGACAAAAAATTGGGTCATTCTATGCAACTTGGGGCCTATCTTTATTTGAGGTAGGAACCCAGACGGCTCAGAATGACAAAAATTTGGGTCATTCTATGCAACTTGGGGCCTATCTTTGATTTGAGCTAGGAACTAAGACGGCTCAGAATGACAAATATTTGGGTCATTCTATGCAACCTGGAGCCTATCCTTGATTTGAGCTAGGAATCCAGACGGCTCAGAATGACAAGAATTTGGGTCATTCTATGAAACTTGGTGACTATCTTTGATTTGAGCTAGGAACCCAGACGGCTCAGAATGACAAAAATTTGGGTCATTCTATGCAACTTGGGGCCTATCTCTGATTTGGGCTAGGAACCCAGACGGCTCAGAATGACAAAAATTTGGGTCATTCTATGCAAGTTGGGGCCTATCTTTGATTTGAGCTAGAACCCAGACGGCTCAGAATGACGAAAAATTGGGTCATTCTATGCAACTTGGGGCCTATCTTTGATTTGAGCTAGGAACCCAGACTGCTCAGAATGACAAAAATTTGGGTCATTCTATGCAACTTGGGGCCTATCTTTGATTTGAGCTAGGAACTAAGACGGCTCAGAATGACAAAAATTTGGGTCATTCTATGCAACTTGGGGCCTATCTTTGATTTGAGCTAGGAACAAAGATGGCTCAGAATGACAAAAATTTGGGTCATTCTGTGCTACCTGGGGCCTATCTTTGATTTGGGCTAGGAAGCCAGACGGCTCAGGATGACAAAAATTTGGGTCATTCTATGCAACTTGAGGCCTATCTTTGACTTGAGCTAGGAACCCAGACGGCTCAGAATGACAAATATTTGGGTCATTCTATGCAACTTGGAGCCTATCCTTGATTTGAGCTAGGAACCCAGACGGCTCAGAATGAAAAACATTTGGGTCATTCTGTTCTACTCGGGGCCTATCTTTGATTTGTGCTAGAAACCTAGATGGCTCAGATTGACAAAAATTTGGGTCATTCTATGCAACTTGAAGCCTATCTTTGATTTGGTCTAGGAACCCAGACGGCTCAGAATGACAAGAATTTGGGTCATTCTATGAAACTTGGTGACTATCTTTGATTTGAGCTAGGAACCCAGACGGCTCAGAATGACAAAAATTTGGGTCATTCTATGCAACTTGGGGCCTATCTCTGATTTGGGCTAGGAACCCAGACGGCTCAGAATGACAAAAATTTGGGTCATTCTATGCAACTTGGGGCCTATCTTTGATTTGAGCTAGGAACTAAGACGGCTCAGAATGACAAATATTTGGGTCATTCTATGCAACTTGGAGCCTATCCTTGATTTGAGCTAGGAACCCAGACGGCTCAGAATGACAAACATTTGGGTCATTCTGTTCTACTCGGGGCCTATCTTTGATTTGTGCTAGAAACCTAGATGGCTCAGATTGACAAAAATTTGGGTCATTCTATGCAACTTGGAGCCTATCTTTGATTTGGTCTAGGAACCCAGACGGCTCAGAATGACAAAAATTTGGGTCATTCTATGCAACTTGGGGCCTATCTTTATTTGAGGTAGGAACCCAGACGGCTCAGAATGACAAAAATTTGGGTCATTCTATGCAACTTGGGGCCTATCTTTGATTTGAGCTAGGAACTAAGACGGCTCAGAATGACAAAAATTTGGGTCATTCTATGCAACTAGGGGCCTATCCTTGATTTGAGCTAGGAACCCAGACGGCTCAGAATGACAAAAATTTGGGTCATTCTGTGAAACTTGGGGACTATCTTTGATTTGAGCTAGGAACCCAGACGGCTCAGAATGACAAAAATTTGGGTCATTCTATGCAAGTTGGGGCCTATCTTTGATTTGAGCTAGAACCCAGACGGCTCAGAATGACGAAAAATTGGGTCATTCTATGCAACTTGGGGCCTATCTTTGATTTGAGCTAGGAACCCAGACTGCTCAGAATGACAAAAATTTGGGTCATTCTATGCAACTTGGGGCCTATCTTTGATTTGAGCTAGGAACTAAGACGGCTCAGAATGACAAAAATTTGGGTCATTCTATGCAACTTGGGGCCTATCCTTTATTTGAGCTAGGAACCCAGACGGCTCAGAAAAACAAAAATTTGGGTCATTCTGTTCTACTCGGGGCCTATCTTTGATTTGAGCTAGGAACAAAGATGGCTCAGAATGACAAAAATTTGGGTCATTCTGTGCTACCTGGGGCCTATCTTTGATTTGGGCTAGGAAGCCAGACGGCTCAGGATGACAAAAATTTGGGTCATTCTATGCAACTTGGGGCCTATCCTTTATTTGAGCTAGGAACCCAGACGGCTCAGAAAAACAAAAATTTGGGTCATTCTGTTCTACTCGGGGCCTATCTTTGATTTGAGCTAGGAACAAAGATGGCTCAGAATGACAAAAATTTGGGTCATTCTGTGCTACCTGGGGCCTATCTTTGATTTGGGCTAGGAAGCCAGACGGCTCAGAATGACAAATATTTGGGTCATTCTATGCAACTTGGAGCCTATCCTTGATTTGAGCTAGGAATCCAGACGGCTCAGAATGACAAAAATTTGGGTCATTCTGTTCTACTCGGGGCCTATCTT
>JASANE010030676.1:0-12398 GCA_030248225.1 Trileptium ribeirensis | reverse complement strand
AGTTGCGTGCAGCGACTGCACACCGTGTCACAAATATAACAGCTTTGCCACGAATTAAAAATTGTGATTGTGGCAATTCTTTATCTCTGCCACGAAAACGTGGCAATACATATGCAATTCCACGCGGCTTGTGACCTAACCAGTAGAAATGACACAGCGTGGTATGGCAATGTCATTGTACTGCTACGTTTTCGTGGCAATGGCGCTACACATCCACATGCCGTCGTGGCTTTGGTGTAGCAACGACACTTGTGGCTTTGGTTAAGTACTGCTACTCTGTGGCTTTTTTGGTACGGTAAGTAACCACACTCTGTTACCTCGGTAAGGTAAGACCCATTCATGGATCGAGGTCCGAAGCCAAAAGAAGATAGTTGGGTCCTCAGGGGTTATATTTTATGACACAATCGATTTACCTGCGCAATCGCAGTTTAGGACTGTGATAGATAGACTTAAGCTTTACATACTGCGCAAGGCTGGGACAAAGTCTAGGTCCTGCAATGAGCTGTTATGTTTCAAAGCATATAATATACAACAACTAATGGTGACATATGGCCTTAAACAACCAAAAATATAAAAGATAGACAATCGTTTGTTACCTGGTATTGGGCATTATGTTATAAACCAACGTTATAATAGGTAAGTATATAATACTAAGGTTACTTAGTATACTTCTTGTACATTCTCAATCTCCGAGGTCTCGGGGGTGCGTAATAGCCGGGTTGGCGGGGATACGTAAAAGCACTTGTGCGGGGTCCTCCAGGAGTGCTTGAAAATAGCTACCGAGATCACTCCACCACCCGCTGAGGACCAGTTTTTGCCAATTTGTATCCTAGTTTTGGTAATAGGTCCAAATATTAATAATGTTTATATTTGTATATTCGAGTTATCGTAGAGTTAGACGCTGCAAAAGGTTGCGATGATTAATTGCCAAAATCAAACTTCATTTGACATCAAAGCGTAATAAGAACCAATTTCTATTTACATAGACAAAATTTAACAGTTTTGTAATTTGATATTGGCTGTGTTGTGAAAAATTATATCACAGAGTTGGCGACTACATTGAAAAGTGATGTACTGTTACCGTAGTGAATTGAGTTCAATGTATAATATAATTAATATATTTCATTTTGTTACTATACAATCTAAATTAATTGTATGGGTGAATTTGCTTTTGCTGTATCATTATTTTTTCGGATAAGAAAATATATCTGAGTAATATAAAAATTTAAGACCAGCTATCTACTCTGCAGGTAGCGAACACAGGTGCTGTAATTTTCTGTGTCTACCAAGTTGAAGTTTTGGTACTTTAGTAAATAAATATATTACCGATGCAGTGTTCAAACTTTGTGAGATTTTGCTTGCGAGCCTCTATTAGATTTCGGTACTGCGGATAATACAAAATTGCCGATGTAATGTCCAGAGCCCATGTGCTTTGTGTGCTATTCAAAACATAATATGTACCAGCGCTAACGCCAAACAGAAGAAAAATACTCCAAGTTGTGGAAAGCAACAGTTGTGTTGTCCTAAAATTTGAGCATTTTGCCAAATTATTCGGTTGAAACGAATATATTGGGGCCTTATCACTAACACCGGCTTGAGAAATATTAATATATTGCTCCAATGTATATCTACTCCACTTCGAATAACAATATCGCAAATTTTCAGTTTCAAATATGTGGTTTGATCATGTATTTTGTAGCGGAGCGGCCACTATATCACGGATACGAATACTAATAATATATCGTTCTCGAGGTACCTAGAGTTCAGATGCCTTTCCAGATGGTTTCAATGAATGTAGGACAAATGAACCCGATTTTCAAAATACAATCGTTTGTTTGGTGTTGGGCACCAATAATACACACACATATATATATAGGTTTTTCGGCACGACAGATACGATCGTTCAGGTATCTAGAAACCAGAGCGAATACATCATGGGTTTTCAATTGTGTTATATAAGTGTAGTTTGGCGAAGTTTTAGGAATTCAACGGGTTCAGGGTTCCTATGGTGTTAGGGTAGTATAAACGTCAAACACAGCCTGTTGCAGGTGATTACACAAAATGACAACTTATAGATAAAATTACACTTTCACCGATTTACACTCCATGGCGAGATACTAGTTTCTTTTATGGACGATCGGTCGTCTGTAATATTTGTTATAAACTATCGATCCTTCATAACAAATATTGCAAACACCTTGTCGTTGGTAATATTTGTTATGGATGATCGGTCGCTTATAACATTTTTTATAAACGACTGACATTTGAAATCTGTTTTATTCCGAAAAACAACAAAAAATAGCGCCACAGGGTCGGAACACATAATCGGTGTGCCTCCCCCGGACGACCTCAACGACACCACCACCACTCCCGCCGGAACTCCGACGGGGCCGAAGGCCAGCCCTGAGGACCAAACTTCCCCGTTGCACTCTGCTAGCAAAGCCACAGTGTGGCAGTGCTTTACCAAAGCCACAACGTGTCGTTGCTGCACCAAAGCCACGACGGCATGTGGATGTGTAGCGCCATTGCCACGAAAACGTGGCAGTACAACGACATTGCCACACCACGCTGTGTCATCTCTACTGTCTAGGTCACAAGCCGCGTGGAATTGCATATGTATTGCCACGTTTTCGTGGCAGAGATAAAGAATTGCCACAAACACAATTTTTAATTCGTGGCAAAGCTGTTGCATTTGTGACACGGTGTGCAGTCGCTGCACGCAACTTAATGTGAACGCAGCACTAACAAAGAGCGACTGTCAGCTTTGGCTTTTGTATCGAAAGCAGGTGTAAAACAATGTATGAAATTTTGTTCCTTTTAAAGACCGTTTTATATATCGTATTTATATGCAGCAATTTGGAAAATTTTTGAATCAGTTCTGTTTGGATACGCAAGAATAAAACTATCTAGGTATCTAAATTTAGTAATTCTAGCGTTTGCACTTCCGTAGCAGTTCAAGCGTCTTTTTTGTAATAAACACAGTCGGTGGTTGACCCTTTGAAGTACATGTTTGCTCGATGTACAATGTTTTTGATATCGAAGCTAAACTGGATTCAGCAAGTCCTACTATAATTTAACGTGAGCTTTTACCGCAAGAGGTCCATCAGCACTTTAGTTGTAATTATGTTAATACGTTTGATACCACTGATTACATTCGCATTTGGCAACCTTTATATAATATACGGTTTTCATATGTTTCAGGTAACCCATTCTATTGACTACAGTGGATTTGACAACACAAAAGTCCAAGATTTAGATCCGTTAAGCGGCTATGGTTTCGGGAAGCGAGCACAACTTTCTACTGGTTACGGCCCAATGGATCCGTATGGTGTGGGTGGAGACGTTGATTTGAATGTTCTTCATGGCTTTGGATTTGGAAAAAGATTACATAAACGCCAAATATTACCAAAACAAAAACAAATGTAATATCGGTTGAGAAATAAAACTATTTCTAATTACAGTGTATATAGACAAATAAACTTGGTCGGATAGTAAGTACATCACAGGGCTTTAAAAATGTAGTGAACGTACAAAGCTTTTAGGTGACAAATGCATTTTTAGAGTCATCTTTGATTTTAAAAGATTACTGTGTCAAATTGCTATAAATTCTAGCTATTTTAAACAGTGCTCTAGATGTTAACGCGAAACTTTTCTGATAACTTCTTTTCTTTATTATGCCTCCCTATTCACTGCGTACTATCAAATATTCCAGTAAATAATGCAGTGTAACATTTTGTAACACATTATTTTAGACATCTATAATCAATATCAGTCAATTTAGAAATTATGTAATTATAAACTTATTTAGTAGTTAAAACATCACAAAAAAGAGATTTGTTGAGGCGCAAATACAGAACCAGCAATCCCTAAGCTTGACCTTTGGCTTATGAATGCATTAAGGCTAATCCACACTTCTCTTATCCAGCGGTTGCGGGTTTCTCAAAATTAAACTTCAAATTGATTTCGAAATACTGCACTTGGTGTCTTATTTTAATATGTTGATGTTAATATTTGGAAGCAGACTACAAAAGATACTATACATCGCTTGCCTAGGAATGCCTACGAAGAAAAGAAATATGCAATTTCCATTTTTTTATATTGTAGATCCAAAGTATTATCCGTCGTATTGCCAATAATATTCCAAGATTCTATTCATGTGCACAAAATATCAGTTTGCGTTGTCAGAAATAGCAGTAACCACAGACTTTCGCCGAGTCTACGCTTGGTTAAATGTAATCTATAGACGTAGAACATACGTTACTAAAGGATTCAGGGGCTAGGCCCTGTGGCCTCGGACCTCCCCCTTCCCCCGATCTACCTCCCTCTGGGTATCACCCTTGCCTCTGGAGCACCTGCCTAATACCCCTTCCTCCATTCCACCTCCGCCGCGGGGCGAACACACTCGAAAATTTTTAGCAAAATTTATCAAAAATTGGGGATAAATCAACAAAAAGTAGAGGTAAAATTTGCAAAAATTGCGCAAAAGTAGGGAAAACTGTGCAAAATTGCCCAAAAAGTCGGTGGGATGGGAGTGTATACCGCCCTATCCCCATGCCGAACTCCCCGCGAGGGCCTCTAACCCCTGAGACTACCCCTATCCGACCACCTCCCCCGAGGAGCTCAACCCTCTTCCAGAGACTACATCACCCACCCAGCCCTGAGACCTAGGAGCCTCAGGACATATGAGGTAGAATGTAGCTATTGAATAACGAAAAAAGTTCCATACACGTTGCTCACAAAACCTCATTCTTTCATGTACCAAACAATAAAGTTCGAAATTTCAGTGCTATAGCCAATAACAAAATATCAAATTGTAAGGTATGAAATATAACTGTTTTGATTTGTTCCGAACGGCAAAATTTATTCATTGTCAGATGCGTAAAATGTTATAAAGGTTGGCTAAAGTTTAATGCATTAAATTCCTGATCCTAAAACTAAAGTAATTTTTGTTTGCAAAAACATAACTGAAAAGCGCATACACTCGTTAAAATTTATCTTGGACTGGTTTCGTCTGTTTACTGCCTGGGCGACATTTTGTAGAAAATTGTAAGAGTCGTATGCAAAGCTAATACTGAATTGCTATTGTTATTCTTTCGAACTTGTTATGGAATTCTGGGTGTAGTGAGTGAAAAGAGCGACGCGAAGAATTGTTGCCAGCCGTAACTGTTGTTAAATTTGACAATGACCGTTATTGGTTTTAGCTTGGCACGGTATTAATGAACATTGACTGGACTGTTTGATTCGCACGATAACTCATCTAAAAGTTTAAAGTCTCGGTTTGTACTTTTTAGCTGGGCGCGACGCCCGATTCTAACATTTTCCTATCGCAAAACCGTGCCAAAATAGGTAGTGTGGGTCCCGATGGCGCCAAAAAATCACGTTTCTTATTGTAACGCGACAATTGGTGTAGACATCTGAATCAATTAGGGCTAATATTATAGACAAAATAAGCCTCTATAAGACTTTTTGTAAAAATTTACCGCAGGTTCCCCTAGCATACAGGATTTGGGTCAAAACGAGTTTTAAAATGGATCCATTAGACCTAAATATATTATAATAATGATACCTCCGCAATCTATCAAGCTATATTGCTGTCCTTGGTTTTCTTATGTTGAGCAATTTATGCTCTATGTGCTGAAAATAGCGTGCTGCTATTGTCATTATTTATGCTGCCGGGTTGGGTCAAAACTGGTTTTTCCATGGACCCATGGTGCCCAAAATACGTGAAAATGATAAAATCTCCACAACTGCTGGAGCTATTAACGTTTTTGGCCAGTTTTGTAGAGCAATAAGTCATTTGTGTAGCTGTAAATATTGTCCCGCTATTGTCATTATTTACACTGCAGGGTTGGGTCAAGATGGGTTTTTGCATGGGCTTTAAAGGACCCACAATACACGAAAATGGTAATATCTCGTCAACCACTCGATCTATACAGGTGTTTTTGGTATCCAAATAGGTAAACATTCATTCTCACACACGCACATTGCTAGCACATTTTCCCAATTACTCAAGTAACATGGCTGATATTCGGTGGTTTATAGCTGTGTACACCTCTCCATATTAAGTATTCAATACTCAGAATTCATGGTCTTGGCGATAAGACAAGCTACTAGTTTTTAGTACAATTTAATGGTGCTATTTAATTGAATCCTATGGTTGCCTAGTCGCGGCGCTGAGGCATAAATCCGGCACTTATGGCGTCTCAAAGTTCACCAGATGGCGGACGATTGCAGTTAGCGTCAAAGTCGCTGACTGGTTGTTCATATCCGTAAATTTTAATAATGTTTCGGAAAGACAGAATTTCTAGAGAATGCAGAGTGGAAATCGCTGCTCTAATGCCAGGATTTTCTTTGCGTCCTGTTAGTTCTGGAAATGTGGAAACTGTCGCTACGGATATATGTATACCGACTAAAGACAGATTGGTGTGCATGAATAGACTGCCTAAAATGCTTCCGAAGAGTAATACAAAATCCAACACGTACCATTGCAGGGATGTGAGATGTCGATTGGCCCATTACTGCCATAGTGGACTTCAAATAGCACAAGTACAATAGAAAAAATCACAGCATACATTGCGCCCCTAAGTACCAGAGCATACTGGAAGGTTTATTATTGCAGTCAAGCACTTCGTTGTTAGTCTACTCCAGTACAAGGGAGGAATGTTCTCGATTTACTGCTCACATTATCAGATGTAAAACTTTTTGAATAATCTCACCAGCTATCTAGTGAGTTTAAATTAGCAGGCCAAACGATAGTGCGAAATAATGGTACATCTCTCGTTTTCGATTTTCGAAAAACCGACAATAATAGTTTAAACAGATAGTCGTTTTCTGTTGATTGGGACTCAGTGCTTTCCAGTGTTTTTTATTCAAAAAAATGCGACAGCTTCACAGAAAGTTTAAAAATCATATTAGCGAGCCATATATAGCTCTAAAGCCAATAACTTGAAGTTGTAAAACAAAATATCCAAAAATATTTTTGATATGTTGACAAATAAACGTAAACTTTCTGGATAGCCAAATTGTCGGATGAAATTTCCGCTTACAAAGATAATAGTAAACAATCATATGTAGAAAAATTTTTGAACGCAAAGTTTTAAACTCGGAAAATTTGTACAAAGTTTGGAAACCCTTGCTTTGCTAAAACCGAATATATGCTATTCGAAATTAGGATGAAAAACTTTCCACCGACGACAAAATAAAATCAACATTCTTGGCAGTGTTGTTTCTGTGTGTTTGTCGATGATGGTGGCAACAAACATTCTGTTTATCCAACAAAGTGTTACGCAATTCCAAATTTCAGCTGGATTATCATAAACACCTCAGCAAAGTGAAAGGTAAAACAGCTACCCTTCGAACGAGCTTTCGGCATACTTTTCGCCAAATAAAAATTAAGTTTGTTTCCCATTAGTTCACATCTTTGAACAAAGTTTTATAAACAGAGTGTTCTCGAGAACCTGGTTGTCAGCTGATGTGGCGGTTCAAAAAAAAGGCAGCGCTTCAGATCCAATGAACTATACACCTGTTTTACTATCATCTAATATTTGTAAAATCATGGAGAATCTTATAAACGAGCACTTAACAATTCTAGATCAAATAAGTTATTAGCGAAAAGCAACATGGCTTTTAGCACAAAAACCTACAACGACATAGTTTTTAAAATGCCTTAACGACTAGACCAATGCCATTGAAGCGAACATCGGGTTAACGTAGCTCATTTTGCTAAAGCGTTCGATATCGTATTGCACGATAAATCTTTGCATGAAATTCTTAAATTTAGTGTAACAGAATTTGTTCATAGCTGGGTAGCTTTTTCTAAAAATGTAGTCCTTTGAATTGAAAATTAAAAATCAGTTCTCCGACACGTTCGTAGTCAAATTAGATGTATCACAGTGAAGGGTATTGGGCCAACTTTATTCCTCATGTATATAGGTGATACTGTGCATAAATGTCAACCGTAAAATCTTTGCAGACGATGTAAATTGAACAGCGGTGCCCCAAGTTCCTGTGCCGAAGAGCTGCGATAAAATATTCAATCTTTAGTAAAAATTCAATTATAAACCTGGACAAATATGTGGCAGTTAAAAATTTCTCCGTTCAAAGGCAGAATTATACATTTAGGAAGAAACAACACCGATCCATGCTATTCACTAAACAGCGATATTCTACCAACAGCTAACTACTGTAAAGATCTTGGTGTAGTTTTAACAAAATAGTTAAACAGCTTTCAACCCAAGTATATGTGTTCAAGAAGAGTATCGCGGTAAATATATTTTTCGCTGCATTATAACAAATATAATAACTACTCTCTTATGTGCCTACAATACTTACGTTGGGCCAATAGTCAAATACTTTCGTCAGGCTTAATCTCCATATTACCTAATATTCATCAATATTGTTGAAAATGTGTAACGTAATTTCAATCGTAGACTATACGTTCATGTCAGGCCATTATCCATGCTCATATTTGGCTTCCCTAACACATGTTCAATTAGAATCTCTAGGGAACCAACTACTCGTCTCTGGTGTGTAAATGGTTTTCAAATGTTTGCACAACTGGAATGATTTAGAAATTAATAAATTTTTTCGTTACTTGCACTCAATTACGAGAGGTTATATAATTAAATTAATAGGGCCTAAAACATAGGATACTGCACCAAACACTTTATCTCAGCCCGCATAATAAATGCTTGGAATTCACTTCCAAAATCTGTTGTGCTCTCCACCAAGCCAGAGATCCGAATGAATTTCAGAAACTCTTCAAACTGGTAGATTTCTCCAGGTACTTAATATTTGACAGAAACCTGTAACTCCGATATAAGTGGAAGTATTCACAACCTTTTGTTACACTTATTGGTCGGCTGACAAAAAAATGATTATTTCTTCTGAATAATTTACTCAACATTGTATTTTTATGGAGTAAACTATGTTGTTGGGTAAAACTAGCACGCATCCAGTTAATAACATATAGACAACCGTTATACACCAAGAGGCACACACCGTATGACATAGCGCAAATAGTTATAACTCACTGATTTAACCTATCCATGCACCTGTGCAGCATAACCTTTTATACTCTATATTATAATGTAATCGTGTGATGATGTAGTAGTGTTATTAATGCTAAATAATTGTGTTGTACCAATTGCAACATGATTTCGCTTTTCGACAATACCTTCTATGTAAAGCAGTGTAGTATATGCTGGTTTCCATGTTGATATCGGTTCATTAGTGGTGAAAAATGCCATTTGTTACTTCTAACAAAATTTGCTTTCGGCAGAATGTACTGTACTTAATAAATATTAGTGTCACAAATTGATCAAGTCGTCATTTTAGCTGAAGCTGATTAACAATTGGAAAGTCTGGAATTCCGGCCAGCACAGACTAAGTTTGTTTGTACACTTGAACGCGAATATGTATCAAGCGATTATTGAGCGAAAAAGAAAGAGTGTTTCGTAAAGGAAATAAGGAAACAATTGCGCAGATATCATATGTTTAGCTTAAAAATGTTTAAAAGCAACGTTAAGATATTGTAGATGCTCGAGCTCTAAAGTTCCACCAGAATAAAAGTCAGAGCTTATTTGTGTCTTAATAAGCGCTTTAATTACATTGTATACTGCTTGCACATATCATTGAACCACAGTTAACGTGGTTACGTTCTGCAGTTACACCTGTGTTTAAAAACGTCGCCCCATCCGATGCACTCAATTACTCACCTATTTCATTAATACCAATATGTGGCATGGTTATGAAAATCATCACTATGTCTGTAACCTTAATGCTCCTGTGTTAATCCTGGTTTTCTAGCATTTCTGTGGGGAAACGTTCCAACTTTATAGTCTCGGACGTTGTCGTCGAATCACCCTGAAAGAGGAGCGATTTGCCTGCCATGTGAGACTAGTGGAAAATTTCATTAGGACACTTGGTGTCGTAAACTTGTTGCCAAATACAGCTTTTTGGATATCGGCATTGAGAATTTACATGCCTTTATAATATGGACTGTACACTACGTATTACCGCATAAGATAATTGAATACGATAATTTAAATTGTAGCAGAAGATAAACTAAATCGTAGCTCATTGAAATAAACTAAAAGCAGTGTGTATGATGTTCAAATTTATAGAGCTGAAATTATTTGTACTACTGAGTCAGTAGAAACGGAGTTATTACAATTTATCTACCCTACATAATTTATATGTAGTACATACTAACGATACAGTAAGCAGAAAGGAAGTCCATGTAATTGTAGCTTAGTGGTTTGATGTTAGGTTTTCGCTCTCTATATGTGCCAAACCGGTCGCTCTAATTGCGATTTTTAAAAGGTTACTGCATTTAAATAGGGTTTTTACTAATAAGATGAATCTAACTAATTTTTACGGCTAGTTTCATGGTATAACAACATGATCAAGTCATCCAAATCAATTTTACTTAAATGATTTAGTAAAAGCAAATTAAGTCTGTAGTATATGTTATATTGAAACAGTTACTAAAAGTAGATAGAAAATGGGGGTTTTGCCCCCCCGCCGCCGGCGGCGGTGGTGGTTGGTGGCTGACATACTGGGACTTTGTTTTATGTATATATGTGGTAACCTGTATAAGTAGCACATATATAAAGATCAGGATTAGTATTTTTATACATATTAATATATAAATATACATATATATTAATATATGAATGTATGTGTAGATATAGCTTGTGTGTTTTATGTCTGTGTGTTTGTATCTGTTTATCTGTTTAAATGTTTGTATGTTTATATATGTTTATATGTCTGTATGAACATGTTGTACGTATTTTTTTACAATACATATTTGTATAAACATTTAACTATAAATATTAAATTTACCGGTGTTCTTTCTACGTAAACACGCTTTAGGCATAAAATATGGAAATATCTGATTTACATAAATGGCCACAACTCATGAACTTAGAAAAATTTCAAAGGTACCAAATGATCCTCCGTATGAGATCTAACCAAATCTAGAATAATTATACCAATATTAAGATATTATGTGTCTTCGTTTTTTCGAAATTTTTACATCAAACACGGTAAACTTGATATTTTACGTAGGCTTGCAACATTTACACGTTACGTACAATCTTCAACACAGTTACTTAATGGATTCTACTAGTATATAACCCTTTTTTTGCAAAAATATTTATAAATGGTAGCAACCTATTTTCATGAAAGTTTGCTTTTATAGGCTTTAAAGATTCATGTTGATATTTTTAATCGAAAAGTATATCTTATCTACTATAAAATATTAATTTCAACTCTGAAACGTGCTTAAATGTACGCTATTCACTTACAAAGAGTCAGTACTGGTATTACAATGTTTTTTCATTTGGACACATTGCGGACACTTATATACAATTTGTTTGCACGGACCCACCAGTATCAGCATTTAAATTGTAAAATAAATTGTAATGATACAACTTAATTTTGGTTCAAAAATATACGTCTATTATCAATATTAATGTATATTTATATATTATGAATTGGCTTCTCCAAACAACAGAAATTATACCGGGGGTGTTTACCACCAAGTCGGGGGGGGGGGGGTCGGCACACAAAAATAGCAGCTCTCCACTTTGGAGCAGTCAAATTAATATATACTTTTGTATAATAATTTCAGCTAGAATATAATTATTTTCACCTTTTTTATATAAGAATTACAGCTTTATTATAATAATTATGCACGTAATGATACATTTTAGATCAGGAAATAAACTCGTCAAACATATTACTTTGCACCAACAAACACATCCGTTGGGTCTATACATTATTTTCGACTGCGAAACACAACCATAAGGGTTTGCATTATTTTCAGCTGGAGAAACACACTCACAAAGGGTGGTTTAATGTTTTCGACTAAGAAACACACCCGTTGGATCTATACATTACTTTCGACTGGAAACACATTCATAGGGGTGTTATTTTATACTACAAAATCCGTTTATATTGGTATATTATTTTCCTAACACATCTGTAAGGGCGTAGTAGTGTTCTCGATATTTTAACACACCCTTTAGGGCATGATAGTGTTTTGAGAATTTTAACACACCCGTAAGGACATAATAGTGTTTTCGATATTTTAACACATCTGTAAGGGCATAATAGTGTTTTCAGCATTCTAACACACTCGTAACGGTGTAATAGTGTTTTCGACATTTTAACACATCTGTAACGGTAGGATAGTGTTTGGAGCATTTTAACACACCCGTAAGGGCATAATAGTGTTTTCAGGGCCCAATCCCAGTTGGGGGGGAAATTATTTTACGCTTGCTATAGCACCCATCTTTTGGAAACTATGCCCCCATAGTCTCTGTACCCCCAATCATCTCTCACCCCCAAAAGAGATCACTTCGTGATCAGGTTCGCCCCTTTTGGAAACATAA
>JASANE010030673.1:0-19292 GCA_030248225.1 Trileptium ribeirensis | reverse complement strand
TATCGTTTTTCCATATCAGTTAACACTGATGATAACAAATCAATACCAGGTATTGGTTCCAATTGGTCCTTACGGCCATATTGAGTTTTTAAATACTGTCGCAGTTGGTCTTTATCTGCCCAACGTAGATATACTGACTTTGATTCCAATTCCAAACCATCAGTACTAACTTGCAGTTGGCCAATTTCTCCTACATTCTCGTCTGGAGAGTAGACTTTACAACTGGCTGTAGGCTCAATTTTGACGCAAATGAGTCCCTTTGGTACGATTATTTTTGACTTGGTGGTATTTATAATAGGCACCCAGAGTTGACCACCAGGTTGGACAACTCCCACAGCTCTGGCGACTAACACCATTTGGAAAATGGCCGCGCCATCTTCTGTTGCTTCCATTACAACCTGGGTGCCAGACGGAAAACCTGTGGATCCGCCTGTATTTCCAATACTGATGCCGTTCGTCCGTCAACTTCTTGTTGAGCCACTGTAAATCCGTACTTTAGATCCACTTTCTGATAATCATCAGCCCGAAAATTCCATGTGAATACCTCCACCGCAGGGAGTAACCGGAATTCCGGTTCCGGTTCCGGCGAAAATCGTGTTCCGGTTCCGGTTCCGGCAAAGGGCAAAAACCATACCGGAACCGGAATTCCGGTTTAAAAATTTTGTTTCAAATTTTCCACGTTTTTGCTTCATCTCTGATCCAAAAATATGTAATATATTATACAATGATCAAGCTCCAATACAACCAAGCAAAAGAAAAGATTAACTAAGCAAATTTGCCGTGTGAAACGTAAGTAGGACACATAATTTCAGTAGAAATTTTTCATAATAACCTGCAACAGTTTGTTAACAAATCAAAACCAAGTCGATGCTTGTAGCAACTATTTTACACATTCAGAAGTCTCCGGATTACGTTCGAATTAAACCACTCCAACTGGGTAACAGAGTATGGCTTACATAGAAGTACTTAGCGTATGCTTGGCTAATATAAATTGCGCCAAGCGCCAGCCAGTGCGCGTGTGAACTTTGTAAATCAGGCGAAATTAAAGTGAAGTAACGTTATCTACGACGCCGCCAAAAACGGCTTTCTTAGCAATGAACTGGATTCATTGAAACTGTGCGAGCAGTATAACAGTTTGTCTCATTTATAGCATTATGATTAGAAAGTTTTTATCATTATCATTTAACTGACGGGCACTGTTTGTTCAACGCTAGCCTAAACAGTGTCTCTGACCACTGATCAGAAAATTACCTTCTATTATTTTCTCTTAGAATCATATAAACCAATAATTTTAAGTTTCCTACAGAAGAACATACAACAAACGTATGTGTAGTAAAGGGAGGCGACTGGAGACAGAGCGAAAGTGTGTATTCTACGCTCCAAGCTTTGTAAGCATATATATTCAATTTGACGCAGTATATGCAATTGTGTATAGTGGAAGACATTTTTGCTCTGAATGTCCAAAAACCGATATATTTGATCGAAAAATAAACATTATTAGCTTCCTCAGTCTCTTTAAAGTTTCATAAAGGCAATAATACCGTCGCAATACATTAAGTTTAATGCAAAAGTTATTTTTAATGCATTTTAAATCCACTATACCTTCATTTCTTCCATCACCTGTTTTACTATATATAAATTTCGAAGACCAGGTTCCGGTTCCGGTTCCGGATCCGGTTTAAATGGACGGTTCCGGTTGCTGGTTCCGGTTCCGGTAAATTTTGATTCCGGTTATTCCCTGCTCCACCGGTACACCCGCAATGGAGACATCAGGTCCAGGATAAGCAATTGTAACTTGATATTGTTCGAAAAACTGATGACCCAAGATAACAGGATACTTCAGTTCCCTGACTACATAAAAAGGATGAAATTCCACTGTAGCCAAGCCAACATTGACCGGTATTCGTGCAATTCCTTTGCATGGTATTTCGCCTCCATTGATCGCACGAAGTCGCTTTGCACCAGTAACGCATGGCCAAGAATTCCAAGACGTTTCGTATAGCTCTGCATCGACTAAGCTAACATCTGCACCAGTATCAACAAACGCTCGCGCAATGACACCAATGCGTTGTTGTCGTCGCATTCCTTCGGCAGCAACGTTATCGTTACGTTCACTATTCCACGGTTTCCGCGCAGTTGTAACCTCCGGTACTGCATTGGCTCTTGGTGTCGATTGCAGTTTCATTTGCTCCAAGAATTGTTTCATCATTTGTTGTAATTCCGTCGTAGATTCGCTATTTCCAGCCGCAATATTCTTTACTGTTGTTCCGTTAGCGGTTGTCGACTGGGTAGTGACCGGAAACGTCGATACGCCTGTCGATCGAACTGGAGCTGCAGTAGCACGTGGCACAAATCCACTACGCGTGACGGTTTGTGCTACAGCTAATTGTAGACTCTCATTGTCACTATCCTGCGGATCGTCAACCCTTTCCATTTCCGCGGCGGAAACATCCTTCATTCTAACCGTTTTACGCAAAATTCCAGGTCGAACAGCTCCATCAGCTCCATCTTCGCGGAAATGCGTATCGCAACGTCGTAGAAAATCGTATCGCTCCATTGCAATACGTGCTGCTTCCTCGACATCGTGTCGATCACCACATCGAGTTTGTATATCTGCTCCGATTCCATGACGTAGTCCCTTCAGGAACGTAAAGAAGCATTCCGAATAGTTATGTTGTTGTTCAATAAGACTAAACTTTCGTAACCAAGTAGCTTGTAATCGAGCCTTGAACGCCATGATAGTTTCATTTCGACCCTGTACCATACTGGCTTTGAAATTGTTCAGCCGGTCCCCGAAGGATTTCAAAAGATCATAATGGCGAAGAAATCCCCGCACATAGTCTTCATAATACGCAGGTTCCGGCAACATCGATTCGACTGCTCGAAGAACGCATCTTGAAGATTCACCAGCCATCGCTAAAGTGAATAATGTCACTTTATGCGTATCCAATCGCACATGAAAGCTACGCAGTGTTCGTTCGAAGCCTTCTAACCAACCAAGAAAGTCGTCACCCTTGAATTTTTCCCAGGGATGTCGAAGCACATATGCCGGTATTTCTGGCATTCCAGAGAAAGTTGACCAAGCCGAGGTGCGTCCAGTTGCACCCGCATCGGTTCCATTGTGTAGTTGTGTCCGCAACTGCACCTGTGCAACCGGTTCTTTAACACGTATAATTCCAGGTGCATTCGTGACCGAGGTTCGTGGTTCCATTAGCTTGGCCCGCGAAAACGATGGACCGCGCCGTCGTCGATCATCTTCTTCCTGCATCGTCGTACGCAAAATATCCAATTCCGTTGGTTTGATATCTGGCACCGGTCGTCGAGTTTCTTGTTGAATTTCGCCGACCCAGTCACGATACCGAGATTGCGTAGTCACTGCTACAGATTCACTGACGATAGCCTCACTTCGTACAGGTAGTCGAAAACGATCACCAATATGAACTGGATGAGCAGGATTTGCTTGAACTGTAGTCGGAAAACCGCCACAGACAGCATTTTCCAACGCTTGATACAGTACATTTTCAGCTTCTCGAACCTCAAAATCATCAGCTGAAGTGTGTCGACTGATAACACTACGATAATGATCAATCTCCTGAGCCAATGACTGCATTCGTCTTTCGGCCGTATCGACACCTTGCCTTATTTGCCGTACTCGAGTTCCACTATCATCACGTTCTCTGTATGATCCAGCCCGTCTGCTTGATCGTTCAAACGCTCTGCGATCCTCAGGTCGAAACACATCCTCGTCACGCTCAGGTTCGTCTCGACCGAGTGGATAAGGCGGTGGAATATACGGTGTTGGTCTAGCCGCAGTTATCGTATTATCACGTGCAGACCGCTCCGAAATTGCAGGTTGATGCCTACGCCGAGTTACATCGTCGCTGGTATCTGTGCTGCTCTGAGGTGCGCCGCGCCACTTAGCTGCCATTTTTCGACAATGTTCCTGCGCTCGTGTTATTTCATCATCCAAATCTGCGAAATAACGTTGACGTCGTACAACTGAAGGCACATCCGATGTAACAGTTCCTTCGCAGCTATCACTGTAACGTTGGGTTCCAGTGGAAATGGTTGCCTATGCGAAGCAGTACGCCATCCAGTCGAAGCCGCTACTTTTGGTCGTCGCGGTATCCGGGAAATAGTTCCGACACCAGTCGTGGCTGCAAATGTGAAGATAGGTGGTGCCGCTGTTGAAAACGCCACTCGTTCCAGCGTTGTAGTAACCACAATTTGTTCCGCTGCATCCTCACACTCGACAAATACACTGTCCGGATCTCTATCTGATTCCATACTTATTATTTTATTTGCAAATTACTTTATGCTTTCTTACCTATAACTGCCAATTTTAAGACCTCTCAATTCATACCTGAAAGTCTAAACATGTTTATAAGTAAAATATAGCATTACTCCACAATCCAATTCCATCACCCTACTCCATTTCCCTCTCCCCCCCTCTGGTCCAGCCAAGGGTCAGGGTTGGATTTCGCTACAGGCGATAATTTACCTGTGTCACCTTACAAAACGTTAGTGCGTAAGCAAGTGCAATAAAAGCAATTAAGATCAATTAACAACTACCAAAAAGATATTTTACGAACACTTACAGTGGTACTGGCGGTACGTAAGTCGGCTCGTTGAACGCCTGCCGTAGATATCTTTGAGCGTGCAGCGCATGTCGCTGTCGTATTTCCTGTTCCGTCGGTGGTTGCTCCGAATCATCGGCCGCAGTCGATCCTCGAGATGACTGTACCGATCGCCCCCGCGGTGGTGTTGACGCCTTTCGTCGCTTACGTGAGCGTTTGGGCGGTGTACGATCGCTCTCGCCATAATCGCCTTCCGACGCATGTGTTTGATAACCTATGTACGTAACATCCTTGGATGTAGACGCCATTCTAGAATTAGAGAATTTTTACAAGATTAGTAAAGTACCAACATGCGCTCAGGAACCAGAAACACTAAAAGCAAATCTTTTAAACTATAAAAATACTCAGCACCTGAATAAGAGTGTATTTTACCATTATCTCAGAAAATAACCGACCGTGCTGATAACGTGAATTGCGTGCAACAAGCGTATATAAACTTAACAGATAACAAATAACCTTGTGAGACACTGACTGTTTGCTACACTCCCTTTAGCACATTCGTATCGCTATTGGGCTCAGCCCTTTCGCACTCAACAGTTTTGATGCCCCGCATCAAATAACATATTACCTAGATAACAATATGCTAATCAAATCCCATAGCCGTTTTGAAAAGACTTTAACAACATAGTGGGACTGATTTAACCTTGACAATGACATGCCTCGTCATGGTCACCATGTGAGCTTATCGGCCTTCTCCGCGGCACGTTTCTTACCAAAACGTAACCGACATCTCCAATGGTGGCCAAAGGGGAAGAGGGTGACAACAGAGCGAGTTCGGGAATTGCCCAAAAATATAAGTAAAATCCAGAATAAGGGAAAGGAAGCCACCAAGGGGATGGACCGGTCTACCAGCGGTCGGAGATACCCTTTGTCACGGGAAAGCTGGGCGAGTTCCCAATGGTAGACATGTCATTGCCCCGGGCAGGGATATCAAGGTTGTATCTGGATCATATAACCGTTCCTAAAATAAATTGAGTTGGCCGTGTGTAATGAGTAAGTTACGTTAAACTATTGCCTGAGTGATTTAGGTGGAGCATTAGATGCAGCTTATGGACTACTTGAATACAAGTTTAAAATTCAGTTTGGCTTGATTTTGTGCACCCGGCACCTCTCAGCCATAGCAACTTTAAAATAATTTATTTTGTGCAAGGTAAAATTTAGATAACGGAATCGAGTATCTGCGCTATTAAAGATCATACCCTGGCAATGTCCACAAGACGAGTCCTGGGTAATAAATTTTGGTATTGTAAAAGTCTAAAGATTGGTTCAGTTAGATTTAAAACTAAATTTAAGTAATTTTGGTCAGCGTTGGCAAGCTCGAGTAATTGTGCCATCCACGCTTAAGTATACCGTGGCAAGTTCGCATAACGAGCCGTGGTATAACGTTAAAAGAAAAATAGATTTTGTAAAAAGTAAATTTTGGTGGCAAGTTAAAGCGTTATGTGAGTTTTGAATTACAAAAATGTGAAGCTAACCATGTATGATGTATTACCCATGAAAAGTTATCTTTAAACTACAGCGGGCTCGAGTGGCGAGTCTGCAGTATTTGAATAATTTGTGGTAAGATTTTATACAGAACTTTTCTAATATCTACTGTGCCCGTGTAGGCTCATGTAGGACTTAACCTAGAGTTCTTTAGAAAGTTTTGTTTGTAGTCTCTGACAAAGCTTAATACTGTCACGGTGCGCCCGAGTAGGCCCGTGAACAGCTGAATTTAGATTGACATCGAGTAATGTTAACGAACGAAATTGGTGTTTTTAATAACAAAATATTTATTGAGAAATCTTATTAGCAAAAGATGTTCGCGTAACGATCAATTGCCCCTGCTGATTGAAATTTCCGTATAAATTTTGAAAGAGGAATACTTAAGAAATCTTGCATTTACTTTTAGCTTTTATTTATAGTTTGTCAGTATTAAGGGAGGAGTGAGCTGCATTAGCTCTGAAGGCATCCAAGCTCTGGCTTAACTCAGCAATGCGGCCCGAGTTAAGACATGGTATGGAGCTAGAGAAGGCATTGGTACCCGTCAGGTCCAAAGCTTAGAGGTTGTATACTAATACACTTTGGAATGTCTTGATACCGTTTAAGTATTAACCAAAGAGTAAAATGTATTACCTGTGTTGTTTGTAATACTAGTATGGTATGCAGACAAATTGCACCAGGGCTTTAAAACTATTGTTATATACAAGTGACCTAAAAATTAAAGGTATGTACTGCAATGTCACTATAACCCAATAACGTAGCGGAACAGGGATGAGTTTGATGGTTGCCTAGCGCCGTATAAGCAATTAACAATAAGCTCCTAGGGGTCAAGCTAGTGCTAGCGCCAGAGAGGATATCTACATTGCTATAGGTGACCAGCACCTTTGTAGGGGAGCACGCGAGCCCTAAGTAATTGGAAATCGGCTCAGATTTGATTAACAATAACACCAGTTCGTTGGAAAATTTTAATACCCGTTGTTAAGCTGAAAATTTGTGAAAAAAAGTAAGTAGCAAGATTAGTATTACAAGAAAAACTGTACAAGAAAGAAAACTTAACAATGTCTAGCCTTATGCACTAGAAATGTATCCAGTAACAAGTAACAAAGTATTGACACCGCGTTAGGACTAGCCTAGAACACACGCGAAACTCTAGGAAATCATAACAATTTTTATATTTTTATAGGTTTTTGAGTGTACATTAAGAAGTATATAAATCATAATTCGTAACCACCTAAGAAAATCGTAATAGTCGCAAATCGGAAAAACCTGAAAAATCATACAAAGTTTTTGTGTTAGTGTGGACAGGACAAGTGACACAGGATGCCCCCGAATAGAACGTGGTTGTTGGACCATAACCGCCGAGCCCCCTAAGCGTAAAATTTCCCCGGCCTGCATGCTGGGTAACCCCTAGGCGAGACTTGCGCTAAGACATAATTCCGGTAATTATGTCCCACCCTAGAGCATACTTACAACACTGCAGCCTTCGACGATAGAGCAGCCCATGGAAGACGGCCTGAGTATCCAACGGGTGGTAAAAACGTTTTCCGGAAAGGGAGAAAGACCAATTCCACCCAGAGGCTTCCCTTTTCGGGGATGGGCTGCCCCTTTTTCTGGTCTTGCTTACCCTGGTAGACGGTTTACTATGCCTAAGTAATCCCACCTCTATGACAGATGTCCAGAAAATACAGTTAAAACAATGTTCTGTATTGTCACCATGTTTGGACCTAAATGTATGCGCTACCTAAAATGGGAATATTACAGTTTTCAAGCATTATGGGGTTACTATGAAATATGTGAAGGGGACTATGCTATGTGCGTTATAAACACCGAAAAACCATTTCAGACACTCTAAAAGAATTGCTCAATGAATAGTGTGTTGTGTTAAAACATCAACTTCTAAGTAAAAATATTTAAAAGAAAGTAGCGACCCTTAATTCGGAAATTCAAATAATAAATAACTAACATTTTTCATACCACCCAAAACCCCTAACAGTATAATAAGACAAAAATTATCAAGACCGTAGAACGAAAAAAATAACGAAAATCGTAGTCGTAGGAAAGAAGAAAAAAACCATATCAATAATAATAGGAAAAATCCAATAAGTAACACAATGACTCTTTACACAACAAGTATATATATAACAACACTAATACGACGTTTCTCTCCAAAGATGGCGACTCGCGCATGCGCAAAAATATTACCGAAAGCCAACATTTTACATCACAGGAAAAAGATAGCTAAATAATTTTATTTATTAAATAATTATTATTTAATAGTAATGTTTGTAAAATTTTAGGAAAATTATAGCGACTTTAAGAGTATGAAAAGGGTAGTTTAGGGATACTCCATAGGAATTAGGTAGGTTTCTGGATAGGTATGGTAGGTTAGGACCCCAATGAACAGTTTAGCGGTTTAAGAAATCTTATAAATTTAGAAAAGATTAAATATTGAGGTGTTTAATTTTGGAAGGAAATGGTTAAAATTATGGAACGCCAGAGGTTAGGAAGCATAGGATTAGGGGACGATTAGGGTGTTGTTGGTCCAGGGAAAAGATGAAATGTAGTCCCATAGTAAGGTAGAAGTTGTCCCCAACTAATGAAACCCGAAGATATTTAAAAATAAAAGGAAAAAGTTGATTTTTTGGGTAAAATGGAGTATAGTGTCATGGTATAGAGGTAATGTATCGCCAAATAGAGGTAAGTAAGTAGCCCACCCAAGTGGAAATAGAGGTCGCCTTACCGAGAAGGGAATATAATATACCCCATCAAGAGGAATTAAGGAATCCGAGAAGGTTATGTTGTGTGAACCAGAAATAAGGAAATTTATAAATTTGTGAATTCCGACCCGTATTTAGGAAATAATAGTCCCCAAAATAGGAATAAAATGGGGTGGTTACCCAAAGTGCGGCCGCGTGCCATTCCGCTCGGGAAGCATAACCACCCCCCTCTTGGGAAAGTTTTGGAAATAGAGTTGTTCTTGGTATTTGGTTGAAAATATTGAGTATTATCAGATTTTAGTTTCAAATTAGGATTTTGGAATATAGGAACCAGGTAGCCCAGATAAAGAAAATTAAGAATCCTCATGCCCAAAATAGTAGAAAATGTCCAATCAAGTGTGGTTTTAAGAGTCGCCCCTCTGGGAGAGTGAATGTCTCCCCAGGGAAGGAAAATTAATTAATATTAGTTTTAAGGTTAAAATTGAAGTCAGTGTAATGTGACGTCGTGGGAGAAGAAAATACAAGATTGGACCTGCCCAAAAGTTGACATCCCCCAGACCCGACTCCTCAACGTCCCTGTTGAGTATGTGTTCTAGGGAGCAGGTTAAACTTGTATTTTTGAGTTTTTCATTTTTCAAATATTAGAATACAAATTTGAAAAGTTGTAATTAAACCCGTTGCAATTTACAGCAATATTATGCATACAAAATGTTAATATAATGCTTTAAAATATTATGGCAGTAAAATATAATACTGAGCAAGATTACTATACCAAATTAATATACACCGTACCTTGTCTCGACTTACATTAATAACAATACCAAATAAGCACAATAACACCCGAGTTAAGTAAGCGAGAAATGCAAAATTCACTATTTGAGTTTAAAAGTACCAGTTAAAGGACTTTATGTAGAATTTCAGCTTAGCGTAGAATCCCAATAGTCAAAAATTAATGGAGAAATTTTTCCAAAATTCCCAATGTTGGAATTAAATTGTATTTCAACAATATTTTAGTCTTATGATAAATCTGAAATTTAGCTTTTGATTTGGTTATTAATTTCTCGAATGACATTAAATTACACGATATCACATATTAAACTAACAACATTATATTACAACACAAGGCACAATAAGTACTATATCCCTGTATTTGGAACACAACATATCGATATTGAGGTAGACAAAAAATAGTGGTCGTAGCAGAATGAAATTTAATAAATTTATAGAATTTTCCGAAATGTGATTTTCATATGCCGTAAAATTGTGCGATGGAAATTATAAACATGTATTTTATTTCAATTATAAACATGTATTATTTCGAAATAAGTAGGATAGTTATTTGAATTTTCCAAATATGAATGAATGTTCCGTTGAAATTGGGTTAAAAATAGATCCATTAACGAAAGTTAAAAAAGTGAAATTGATTCTAACATATGTGGTGAAGACGAAAATAACTTAGTCCATTTATAAAGATGAAATCTGGGTATTTTTAAAAGGTTTCGAGACCACAATAACTCGCGACACGGTTACACAAAAAAAACAAGCTCCTTCATAAACTATTTAGTAAAATACAGTGATATAAAAATAAAGCATTATTATGACATTTAGCTTGTTCTTCCTTTGGCATTGAATGTCAATGGCACAATATTTATTGTTCACGGAAATTGTTATCAATTGTGTAGTATATTGTCAAAACAGCTTGATAGTCATCGACAGTACTAAAGCATCAATGATTGTTGCTGAGAAATTGTCATAGCTGTAAAATTGAACTGAAGGCACTTCGATCGATCAATTATTAGTTCTATTACAGTTATTATTATTACCAGTTAGGGTTTACATATGATTGTAAGTGCCCCATTCCGCAATTGGCATTTCTGGCAAGATACGATCGAGAGACGCAAAGATACCATAGTCACCTCGTGTAATACGCCAGATTTGTTCTTGCTGATATCCAACTGGTCGTAAATAATGTTCTGGTGCAAGATATGGCGGTGCCCCGAAATACGGTAGACACGATCGATAGCCTGCGTATAATCTACGCATCCGATTGTCAGCAGTATCCACTTGCGCTGCGAAGAACCTGTGGAATTGCCGTTGATGCTGCTCCCAACCAGGTTCCAATCGTGCTCGCCGGCGGTTTACAATGTTCAGCCATTGATTTCGTCGCGGATGTTGATCCATAACAGTATCTTGTAATAATCGAATCTGGATTTCCAAATCCTCCAACGTACGACGAACAGTTTCGAGTGCATCTTGCATATGGGCTCCGAATCGGCCATTCCATGCTTTTACTCTTTTCCGAATGCGCGACCCGTAGACATTTCCTGGGTGTCGCTCCATAACTCCTACTTGTCGAGGCATTTCGCTGAAGTTGAAAAGTAGCAGAATAGGAAAAGGTGTACGATGCATTATATCGGTATTATTCAACGTTTTATGGTACAGGTTGAAGCGAATGCGACTGGCTAGCACTTGCAGAATAACTTGAAAAGATTTGGTTCGCACCCGTTCGTACCAATTTCTTTTGGAAATATTGAAAAATGGTGAGTCCTATACGTTCCACGGTGAAGATGTAATCAACTGTTCGTACAGGTTGCGGTAACTCTGCGATCATTTGATAGAAATGAACGCGCAACTGGTTTAAATATCCATTCTCAGTTCGTGTGAACGCATTGGGCGTATACATCGGTCGCCATTGTAACAAATACGGTAGCAACGGCGCAGGCCGAAGTTCTTCTGCATCCGGTTGGTTCTCGTAATCACGAATCCAGATCGCATCCTCAGCAGCTACTTGATTTGCTCCAATTACTGGTTTTTCTCCGCTGACGGGTTCTTGAACTGTGTGATATTCTATCGATGGCGATTGAGTCGACGTAGACGGTTGGTGAAAACCATGCGTTCGTGTTCGAGCACCCATTTGCGTTGCGTTTTGTTGCGATACCGGTAACGGTTGAGTGTTGTCGATAGTAACTCTCAATTGCGCCGGTTGCTCTGTTACTGGAAATGTTTCCAACAATTGAAATTCAGTCGATGGTTCCCGCAATAACGGAGTTCGTTTTCGTCGTACAATTGGTTGTTGGCGTGCTTCCACTTGTGCTAGAATTCGCTCAGCTTGTTTCACTGGATCAAGCGGTTTACTTTCTAGAGCAACGTTAGGATGGGTTCGCTGTTTTCTCGTAACTGGCTGCCTGTCGCTATCATGCCCTCCCGAATCTAGTGTAAACGTAGTGTCACTACTGGATTCGGAAGAAGATTGACGTCGTCGCTTTGCCTTCCGTGATTGTTTCGCTTTTTCCCGTTTTGGTGCACTCATCGTTGTAACCGCGTCCGTCTGAACTGCCATATCCGCCATAGCGGGTCGATCGTGCAAGTGAACCATTTGCGTCGTTTGTTCGCGAATGCATTGTTCCAATGTAGTAATGCGAACACGATATTGATCGATACTTGTTTGCATCGTTTGAGTTTGTCGTCGTGACTGCGCCGCGTCTTGATGCGCTTGTGCGTGAGCATTTTGCGATTCTTGCAAAGATTCTTCCAACTCGGTGACACGACGTTCGTTGACAGCGTTCACTTGTTGTAATTGTACAAGTTCTGCTTGAATCTTTATTGTATGCTCATCATTACTTCGACATACCGCGGGTATAGTTTGAATAGCATTGCTGGGCATAAACCAGCTAGTAGGTCGTGTGCTATCAGGCATATCCGCTTGTAATCGAATTTGCGTGAAACCTTGCTGTCGTCGTTCCCAAAACGTACGGCTAATTGGTATGTCAATGTTATCAATTTCCGGAGTTCCCGCGTGGATTTCCGGTTGACCGTCGTCATTCAACATTCGCCGCACCGGAATAGATAATTCCAACGCTATCGAGCATCCGGTATGATGATCTTGTCCATCGCAGCAATCTGTAGCAGCATGATCTGGACATAACAGTGTGCGACAAGTTGAGCATTGTACATATGGTACAGCAATGCAAATATCACGTAGCACGTGCTTAGCCTTACTCCAGACCCATCGTCCAAATGCGCAATGACCAATAGCGGTAGATTGACCGTGACATCCATGTTCGGTGATGCGTCCGCGACAGAATCCCAGACGACAATGTGCGCAACAAAACATAGTCATTGGCGGACAGGTTGTTATTTGACATCGCTCGTTGGTTTCTGGCGGCCAAATTGGTTGTCGCCGAACTACAAATAGTGGCTCATTCTGACCTATGTCGCCAAGAAAATCTTGCAATCCATTTCGTTGCAGGTTGGAATTGATCTTTGATAATTGACCCGAAGCAATCGCGCCCAATGGTTACACGGACTCTGGATTCGACTCCGTAGTTACAGCACCCATAGCAGTGACTGGTACCACTGACGCTGTTGGCTGCATAATCGGAGGTACCCAAGCACTAGAAGCCAATGGTGCCAACGCATAAGGTATAGTACTTGTCTCGGACGCAGCTGATGATAACACATCTATTGAAGTAAGAGCACCAGGAAAACTGCGTACAATAGCTCCTGTTGAAGTTGTTGTAACCGTCGGAAATCGTAAAGTCGAAAGATAACCAGTCGAAGCACTAGACACAGGCCAATTAGAAATATTCGCTAACCCCGTCGCTGGCATAGCGTTTATCCGAGTAATAGCTGGCGGTGGTACAGTAAACGCAAGAGTACCTAACGGTCCCATTACCGGAGGTATCGCACTAATTACATTCCGAGTATCGTGTGACGGTAACGACGGGTGTTGTACGCCTGTTCTTGATGTTTCCAATGCCAGATTTGCTTGTATTTGCAAGTCACTCAAAACTACCGTTGTGGCATAGCCGGGTGCCGTGCCACTCGTGGACGTTAGATACGGTTGATAATACGCTGGCACTGTGTCGATTTCGAACCATTGGTCAACAAAAGTTGAGTCATCCATATCATTAGCAGATCTCATCGCTACGTCTTCCGTAGAAATAATGTGACCCATTTGTTGTGATACCACTTGGGGTATTTCTTGACCAGACATTCCTTCAACTCGAATCGGATTGTCACTAATATTCACTGCTGCAACAGCTTCGTGTAACCGACTCGTGCTAATAATTTGATTAGCGGCTTCATCACCATCTTGCGATATTGGAGATAAATCTCCCGACAATCGTTGTGCTAACTGATCAGGAACGCCTTGTTGCTGTTCACTCGCTGACGTCGCTTGCGACGACGATTGCGACGCGATTGATTTTGATGGTTCTAGTGTTTTTCCTGATGGTTTTTGTTTCGCAGCTATACTAGATTGATCCATTATTTCGTCAACCAAACCAGGACTGGATTCCTCCGAAAACGTTGTTCGCTCTTCTCGTCGTCGAGCGTCTTCCCTTTCTTTTTCCATAAGATGTGCGTAATCAGACAACAATACAGGTCCTGAATGTTTGCGACGTTGGTCTTCAATGACGCCGTATCGCAATGACTCACTCATAGTTTTACTTTTAGCGGGAGTCAATAATTCACCGTGCAAGCTAATATCAGGCTGTGGCATTTTCCATGCACGCTGATATTTCGGCAATACTGCAGCCCATCGAATTCGTTCCGAGGTATCCAATGCGATATACATATGTTTGACATCTTGTTCGTCCGGTTCTCGAACATAGATCATCGGATACGAATGATGTTCCGGAAAATCTTTATTGGTTCGTTGACACATGTTAAAATACCTTGGCATAAATATCGTTTCGACTTCCGGATACTGGTCTGCTTTATCGAAATCGAATTTTATTTGCGGAACTTTGAAATAGTCGATTGGCAAGAATGTCCAAACTAGATCTTTCATCCAATCTCGTACATCTTCCACTGTTTTTATTCCGCCGTCAAGCGTAGATCGTTCCTCCGCAGCCATAACGGTCAGATCCGGTACTAGTGCGTCCATTGCCGCATAGACAATAAACTCGCGATAGGGAACGCGTTTCCGTGGAGCGAGTTTACGATATTCTTTCACTTTCTTTCTATATTCTTTAGGCGGCGGTGGAAAGTAATCATGAATTGTGTCTCCGAAAACACGCATTGCTAGATCACCCCATGGTGTCATAGCTGGTCGTTCTTGATACAATGTTTGCCGAAATTGTTCATCCAACCGATTGCTCTTCGGTGCATATTGTTCGTGCTCGTATTGCATTTTCAGCGCTTGAAGATCGAGCCAATGATCAGCGTCGAGTGACGCTTTTCCACGCAAGACTTCGAGACGCGACAGATAATGTCGATCACAGTGACCAGCCCACGTGATAATGTACAACGTGCGGTCTTCCAAGAATTCGCGTAGAATGCTTGGCATTGTGAGTCGAAATCCGATCAAATCATTGAAGACAACCAAGCCTTCCATGGTTGCGAGCTGGATAGTCGCTGCAAAACCCTGTTTAACGCCAAGCCGTGTCATATTAAGAATGTTGAACCACACCTCGGATAGAAACGGTGCCACGCGCCCGTAACGAGTGTGACGCGAATATCGTTGTGCTAGTGACGTGCCGATGCTAACTTCCTCTCGGTTTAGCATATCCTGAGCGTTTATATCTCTTAACCACTGCGGTAGCTGAAAAGCTTCGCTGTCCAGTCCGAAAATGTTCCAGCTGGATTCCCGCAATAACGTTAGTGCCATTTCTAGTTGCGGTTGCGTTCGAACACAGATTACCATTCGCGGTAGCCCTAGTCGCCGATAAAATAGACGTGCATAGGCAATGATTTCGATCTGACTCCGTGTTCGCTGCTCGATTGTTTTGTTAACGAGCTCCGCCGTTCTAAACTAACGTAAATTCTGATTACAACTATCTACACTACCGTTTCCTCATCTGCAGATTTCCCATCAGTACAATTCCTTTTCCTTCTATAGTTCGTCCATTTGATTTCATAAATTTTTCATACACAACCCAAAATTGACAATACTTATGTACATCACCTCAACGTGATGACAAATTTCAGATAAATTTTTCCCGAGTGTTTGTTAACTTGTAATACCGGTTAATTTGAAAAGATGTGAGTGGATCAAGTTCCCTTTAAGCAGGAAATAATCAATTCCAACCAAAGAAAAATATAGCTCCTACCATTTATTGTGAAATTGTTCAGTGTACCAAGTTAGTCCAAAATTTGCCAATCAGATAACTTTTTACAATTTTCCAATAATACAGCTCATATAATTTCGCCCGAAGAGACACCATTTTTGAACAACTAGGAGTGTATTACAATATTATGAACCTTGTAGCCACCGTAGTTTCAAGTGCTCAATAACAGAAAGTTTAGGTTCATATCCAACGAGAAAACTTTTTGTTATAGTCTAAACTATACCAAATTTAGTTATTAAATTTATTTTAACACGTAAAACCTGAAACTACCGTCACTACATTGTTATTTACACTCAGCACAAAACCATTGCTCTACCGCAGTAGGCAATTTACTCAGTCCAACACAATCTAAGTGAAACCAGTGGACTTCTGAATGAGGTCCGTCACATGCGATCCATTCATTTAACCGTCTCGGCTTATTTTTACCAGGTCTATTGGGTGCATTTACCTGTCGACAAACCCTACAAAGGTCTTGAATTTTAGGGTTTATGGGAATTTTGCCCCGCAGGTATCCCAAGTATTGCTCTATATTGCTCAGATATAATTTTACCATGTCCTTATGGACTAACAAATCCCGAACCCGTGGTTGGTTTATTTCCCGAATTTCCAGGTTATGACCATCCACCCGTTGTACCCTATATAAATTACGGAATAACGGTTCTAATTTTGGGTGAAATCCGCGACCACGAGCAGTTTTCTCAAGCAGGAAGACTAAGCTGCCTTCGACAATATCTGCTTGATTCGCCGAAATGCGTCGATCGTATCGCTCTCGATATTGTTCCTGTGTCTTTTGTAATTGATCTTTACACTCGGCCCAAATTGTTTGTAACTCCTGATACAAATCTTGTACGTATTTTTGTACAGAGTCCGATCGCACTTGTAATTGTCGTGGCTCCTCCGCTAGATCCATATCTCGACCATAGTTCATGCGATATGGCGTTTCACCAGTAGCTACATTTGGTGTAATTCGATACGCCATACAAACCAGTGGAATATACTCATCCCAACAGTCTGGATTTTCATCTGCGATTTTGCGTAAGATTCGAATGAGTGTTTGATTCCACCGTTCAACCAAACCATTCGATTGATGGTGATCCGCTACAACAAAATTGAGCTTCACTCCTCGTGAACTCAGAGCCTTTTGGTGTGTCTCTGCCATAAATCCAGCACCTCGATCTACAATGACCGTTTTGGGATGTCCATGTCGACTGGAAACACCTTGAATGAAAGTTGTTACAATGGATTTTGCAGTAGTATCTGGTACAGGAAACGCTTCAGGCCATTTCGTTAAGTAGTCGATCCAAGAAATAATATATTTGTTACCATTTTCTGTAGCCGGCAATGGTCCTACAATGTCCACACCTACCGTTTCCCATGGCGCATACGGAATAGCAATTGGGTGTAGCGGTACTTTACGACTACCACCTGGATTGTAACGATTACAGATAATGCAATCCCGTATAAATACGTGTAGATCCGCTGCTATAGTTGGCCAATAATAGTGTTTCGAAAGCAAGGGATAAGTTCGCTCCCAGGCCAGATGACCTGCAAAGTTTTATGATATCTTTGCAATAGTTCCTGTCTAGACACATTCGGCACAACCAATTGCGTGAACACTACAGCACGTCGCTGATGTCGATGGCGCCAGTGTAGATGGAAGAGTAATTGATCCTGGAAGAAGAAATCTCCTTGATTTCGACATAGCCATCGATAACGTTCATTTGGTAGCCCTGCAACTTCACCATTAGCAAGTTTGAAAGCCCGAATTTCCTCGATTTCTGGATCCAATTGTTGTTCTCTAAGAAGTCGTGCCTGCGACCATGGCCAGTCTTGATCAGTGATGTTATGTCGCAAATTTACCATTTCAGGTTGATTTGTACCAGGATAATCCGCCTGTTGAACTCCCTGTCCAATGACATCAGCATCCACAGCATAAGCTACAGCGTCATCGCGTTCATAGGCTGCAGAAGAGTATTCTTTCTCGATATTTGATGTAAAGGTGGTCTGCTCATACTGTCGGCATTCGTAAGTTTAAGCCCCGGCATGTACTTCACCTCGAACGAATATTCCTGCAGTTTGATAGTCCATCGAAAAAGTCTGCCTGTAAGTCCATCCAAATTTCGAAGGCCGTTCAGTATATACGTTAAACACTGATGATCCGTATATACCGTAACGTAGTTACCAATGAAGTATGGTCGATATTCCTTGAACGCACGTACAATAGCTAAACATTCCTTTTCCGGTATGCTATAGTGCATCTGAGCAGAGGAAAACTTCTGCCCTCCATAGGCTATCACACGAAGTCGACCATTTTCGTCTTCTTGTTCCAAAACATTGCCTACCCTATAGTCACTGGCATCCGTAAACAAAACGAAAGGTCTTGTATAATCCGGATATGCTAAAATTGGCGTCGTAGTGAGCGCTTCCTTTAGCTGCTCAAAAGCCGTATCACATGCCTCTGTCCATCCAGAAGAAAACTTGACTCCTTTAGGACGCTCCTTAGTCGTTTCGTACAGTTGTGCCGCAACTGTAGCGTAATTCGGTACAAACCGTCGATAATAATTTGTAAGACCGAGGAAACTTCGTACTTCTTTCACACAAGTAGGTTTTGTGCATTTCTGCACCTTCTCGATTTTACTAGGATCCGTGCTTATTCCTTCGCGTGAAATGACATGTCCAAGAATTTGTACTTTTTCTTGAGCAAAATGGCATTTCTTTCCTTTGACTAAGGCCGGTTTCGCGTAAACGCTGCCATACTTGATGTAGATGGAATAAGTGTTGCCAAAAGTCAGCCGAGAACACGATTATGTCGTCGATGAAACAGAGACAACTGATTCCCAGTAATCCCAGTAATACCGTTTGCATTGTACGCTGAAATGTAGCAGGTGCATTGGTCAAACCAAACGGCATACGATCCCATTCGTACAATCCTTCGTGGGTAACAAAGGCCGTTTTAGGTTTACTTTCTTCATCCATACGAATTTGCCAATAACCCGACTGCAAATCCATAGTAGAAAAGTATCGGGTTCCACGTAACGACTCTAATTGTTCGTTGGTACGTGGTAACGGTAACGCATCCTTTACGGTTAAAGCATTTACTTTACGATAGTCAATGCAAAAACGCAACGTACCATCTTTCTTGTGCACCATTACTACTGGACTAGCCCACGGACTGCTTGACGGTTGAATAGCCCCCGTGGTCGCATTCATCTGTTGAATTTGCCTTTTTGATTTCCTGTCGCATGGCATGCGGAGCAGGATATGCCTTTTGCCGAATGAGGTGGTGCAGAACCCGTATTGATTGGTATGCACCGCTACACTCGTAAATCTTTAAGTTCTTTAGTTGGTTTAGCAAAGATATCACGATATTCATTTATCAACAA
>JASANE010030672.1:0-22076 GCA_030248225.1 Trileptium ribeirensis | reverse complement strand
TTAGATTATAAGATAGCTTAAAGGAGGGTCCCTGGAAGTAGGGGGTACTTCCCCTTTGCAAAACTTTGTCTATACTTACTACACGCTCAAGAAATAAAACAAAAAACATTGTCAAAATCTATGAAGCATTTAAAAGTTACACCATTAAAACGTATAAAATGACACTATTTATTTCAAAGGGGGGTGGGTTGTAAAAACATAAGGCAGAATCAAAAAAATAGCATTTGTCGGTATCTGCTATTGTTTTACAATTAAACAAAAAAGCCACATAAAAATCCATAAACAGTTTCAAAAAGCTTATGATCAAATATGTGACAAATCCCAAACTTGGGACGCACACAGACACACAGAGACTTACGGCAATGACATTATAAGACCAGCGGCTAGCTGGCCTTTGGCCGCCGCGGGCCTTCCGTCCGCTCCCACTCAGATGGCAAAGAGTGGGCCTGTGGCCTCATTTTTCCGGAAAACAGTATTTTTTAAGTTATGACATTTGTAAAAAACTACAAACTTACTCTGTTTTTCATCCTTTGTTTGGTATGTGCTAAAAAACGCAAAACACTATGACACCCTTACGGATGTGTCAAATGTTGAAGACAGTATTTATACCCTTACAGATATGTCAAAATGTCGAAAACAGTATCATACCCTTACGGATGTGTCAAAATGATAAAAACACTATTATACCCTTATGGATGTGTTAATGTCGAAAACATCATCATACCCTTATGGATGTGTTAAAATGATGAAAACAACATTACCCCATTACAGATGTGTTAAAGTGTCGAAAACAAGAGCATCAGTATACCCTTACGGATGTGTCAAATGATGAAACAGCATTACGCCCAGAGATGTCAAAATGATAAAAACAACATTACCCCTGAACGGGTGTGTTGAAATAGCGAAAGAACTATTACACCCTCCTTATGATGTGTCAAAATGTCGAAAACAGTATGATATCCTTATGGATGTATCAAAATGTCGAAAACAATATCATAAGATGGTTTAAAAGGAGATCCCCCAATTAGGGATTACATCCCATTTGCACAAGTTCGTCAATACTTTTGTACTGTCTTAAAGAAATGAAACAAAAAAAGTTCGTCAAAATCCATGAAGCAGTTGAAAAGTTAGATCATGAAAACCAATATAATGACACTATTTTTTTAATTCAAAGGGGTGGAGTTTAAAGCATAGGGCACGTCAAAATAGTGTCCATGCGTTCCCATATCGATTTCCTGCCCAACAAAAAAACCGCACAAAAATCCATAAACGGTTTCAAAAGTCATGGTCAAAAATATGTGACAAACACAAAACTTGGGATACACAGACAAACATACTTCAATTGCATTATAAGATAGTTTAAAGGGGGGGTCCCCCAATTAGGGGTACATCCCCTTTGCAAAAGTTCGTCGATACTTTCGGCACGTCTTAAAAAAATCAAACAAAAAAGTTCGTCAAAATCCATGAAGCATTTAAAAAGTTACACCATTAAAACGTATAAAATGACACTATTTATTTCAAGGGGTGGGTTGTTTTCATATTTTAACACATCCATAAAGGGGTAATGCTGTTTTCGGCATTTTGACACATCCGTAAGGGTATGATACTGTTTTCGACATTTTAACACATCTGTAATGGGGTAATGTTGTTTTCATATTTTAACACATCCATAAGGGTATTATAGTGTTTTCGGCATTTTGACACATCCGTAAGGGTATGATACTGTTTTCGGCATTTTAACACATATCATGGCGTCGTTTTTATTTAACACATCCATAAGGGTATTATAGTGTTTTCGACATTTTAACACATCCATAAGGGTATACTAGTGTTTTAGACATTTTGACATATCCGTAAGTGTGTAATAGTGTTTTCGCTATTTTAACACATACCAAACGAGGGATGAAAAAACAGAGTAAGTTTGTATCTTTTACAAATGTCATAACTTAAAAAATACTATTTTCCGGAAAAATGGGGGCCGCAGGCCCACTCTGCCATACTATCGGCGCGAAGCGGACCGAAGGCCGGCTTTCGCGCTGGTCTTATAATGTAATTGCCGTAAGTCTGTCTGTGTATCTGTGTGTCCCAAGTTTTGGATTTGTCACATAGCTTTGATCATAACTTTTGAAACTGTTTATGGATTTTTATGCGGTTTTTTTGTTGGGTAGGAAATTGATATGGGAATGCAGAGACAATATTTTGGGCACCCCTTATGTTTTTTACAACCCACCCCCTTGAAATAAATAGTGTCATTTTATACGTTTTAATGGTGTAACTTTTTAAATGCTTCATGGATTTTGACGAACTTTTTTGTTTGATTTTTTTAAGACGTGCCGAAAGTATCGACGAACTTTTGCAAAGGGGATGTACCCCTAATTGGGGGACCCCCCCTTTAAACTATCTTATAATGCAATTGAAGTATGTCTGTCTGTGTATCCCAAGTTTTGTGTTTGTCACATATTTTTGACCATGACTTTTGAAACCGTTTATGGATTTTTGTGCGGTTATTTTGTTGGGCAGGAAATCGATATGGGGACGTATGGACACTATTTGGGCATCCCCTATGCTTTTTTCACAACCCACCCCTTTGAATTAAAAAATAGTGTCATTATATTGGTTTTCATGATCTAACTTTTCAACTGCTTCATGGATTTTGACGAACTTTTTTTGTTTCATTTCTTTAAGACGTGCCGAAAGTATCGACGAACTTGTGCAAATGGGATGTAATCCCTAATTGGGGGATCTCCTTTTAAACCATCTTATGATATTGTTTTCGACATTTTGATACATCCATAAGGATATCATACTGTTTTCGACATTTTGACACATCCGTAAGGAGGGTGTAATAGTTCTTTCGCTATTTCAACACACCCGTTAGGGGGTAATGTTGTTTTTATCATTTTAACACATCTATAAGAGCGTAATGCTGTTTTCGTCATTTTGACACATCCGTAAGGGTATGATACTGTTTTCGACACTTTAACACATCTGTAATGGGGTAATGTTGTTTTCATCATTTTAACACATCCATAAGGGTATAATAGTGTTTTCGACATTTTAACACATCCATAAGGGTATAATAGTGTTTTTATCATTTTGACACATCCGTAAGGGTATGATACTGTTTTCGACATTTTGACATATCTGTAAGGGTATGATACTGTCTTCGACATTTTGACACATCCGTAAGGGTGTCATAGTGTTTTCGTTTTTTTAACACATACCAAACAAAGGATGAAAAACAGAGTAAGTTTGTAGTTTTTTACAAATGTCATAACTTAAAAAATACTGTTTTCCGGAAAAATGGGGGCCGCAGGCCCACTCTGCCATACTATCGGTGCGAAGCGGACGGAAGGCCCGCGGCGGCCGAAGGCCGGCTATCGCGCTGGTCTTATAATGTAACTGCCGTAAGTCTGTCTGTGTGTCTGTGTGCGTCCCAAGTTTTGGATTTGTCACATATTTTTGATCATAACTTTTGAAACTGTTTATGGATTTTTATGCGGCTTTTTTGTTGGGTAGGAAATCGATATGGCAATGCAGGGACAATATTTTGGGTACCCCTTATGTTTTTACAACCCACCCCCCTTGAAATAAATAGTGTCATTTTATACGTTTTAATGGTGTAACTTTTTAAATGCTTCATAGATTTTGACAATGTTTTTTGTTTTATTTCTTTAAGACGTGCCATAAGTATCGACAAAGTTTTGCAAAGGGGAAGTACCCCCTACTTTAGGGACCCTCCTTTAAGCTATCTTATAATCTAATTGCAGTATGTCTGTCTCTGTATGTGCCAAGTTTTTGGTTTGTTACATATATTTGACCATGACTTTTGAAACCGTTAATGGATTTTTGTGCGGTTATTTCGTTGGGCAGGAAATCGATATGGGAACGCATGGACACTATTTGGGCATCCTCTATGCTTTTTTCACAACCCACCCCCTTTGAATTAAAAAATAGTGTCATTATATTGGTTTTCATGATGTAACTTTTCAACTGCTTCATGGATTTTGACGAATTTTTTTTGTTTCATTTCTTTAAGACGTGCCGAAAGTATCGACGAACTTTTGCAAACGGGATGTACCCCCTAATTGGGAGATCTCATTTTAAACCATCTTATGATACTGTTTTCGACATTTTGACACATCCATAAGGGTATCATACTGTTTTCGACATTTTGACACATCCGTAAGGGTATGATACTGTTTTCGACACTTTAACACATCTGTAATGGGGTAATGTTGTTTTCATCATTTTAACACATCCATAAGGGTATAATAGTGTTTTTGACATTTTAACACATCCATAAGGGTATAATAGTGTTTTTATCATTTTGACACATCCGTAAGGGTATGATACTGTTTTCGACATTTTGGCATATCTGTAAGGGTATGATTCTGTCTTCGACATTTTGACACATCCGTAAGGGTATGATACTGTTTTCGACATTTTGACACATCCGTAAGGTTGTCATGGTGTTTTCGCTATTTTAACACATACCAAACAAAGGATGAAAAACAGAGTAAGTTTGTAGTTTTTTACAAATGTCAACTTAAAAAAATACTGTTTTCCGGAAAACGGGGGCCGCAGGCCCACTCTGCAATACTACCTGCGCGAAGCGGGCCGAAGGCCGGTTTTCGCGCTGGTTTAAGTATAATAGCGAGCCGTTTATGTGCTAACACTGTTAGAACCTTTTGACAGACTACACATATAATGTGGTTATGTTGGATTGCGTTTACCCATTTAGTGTTTGTTGAACCGACATCAGGAGATTTGTTGCATCTCAAATTTTGGTCCAGGAATTATCCGTTTAACATTGTAAGAACCTTTTGTCAGACTACGCATATAATGTGATTATGTTGAATTGCGTTTATCCATTTGGTGTTTGTTGAACCGCCATCAGGGGATCTGTTGCATCTAAAATTTTGGTCCAGGAATTATTCGTTTAACATTGTTAGAACCTTTTGTCAGTCTACACATGTAATGTGGTTCTGTTGAATTGCGTTTACTCATTTGGTGTTTGTTGAACCGACATCAGGGGATCTGCTGCATCTAAAAGTTTGGTACAGGAATTATCCGTTTAACATTGTTAGAACCTTTTGTCAGACTACACATATAATGTGGTTATGTTGAATTGCGTTTACCCATTTGGTGTTTGCTGAACCGACATCAGGAGATTTGTTGCATATACAATTTTGGTCGAGGAATTATCCGTTTAACATTGTTAGAACCTTTTGTCAGTCTACACATATAATGTGGTTATGTTGAATTCCGTTTACCCATTTAGTGTTTGTTAAACCGGCATCAGGAGATTTGTTGCATCTCAAATTTTGGTCCAGGAATTATCCGTTTAACATTGTAAGAACCTTTTGTCAGTCTACACATATAATGTGGTTATGTTGAATTGCGTTTACCCATTTGGTGTTTGCTGAACCGACATCAGGAGATTTGTTGGATCTACAATTTTGGTCGAGGAATTATCCGTTTAACATTGTTAGAACCTTTTGTCAGTCTACACATATAATGTGGTTATGTTGAATTGCGTTTACCCATTTTGTGTTTGTTGAACCGACATCAGGAGATTTGTTGCATCTAAAATTTGGTCCAGGAATTATCCGTTTAACATTGTTAGAACCTTTTGTCAGTCTACAAATATAATGTGATTATGTTGAATTGCGTTTACCCATTTGGTGTCCGTTGAACCGACATCAATGGATCTGTTGCATCTAAAATTCTAAACAACAATTGGATTACAGAACACTATTTAACTCTAAAGTTCGGGATTTAGTCACAGATTCGGAAAATATGCCTTTTAAATATTTTTGGCATACTGAACCTGTCCCAAGGTCGTAAATAGTGGTGTCGAGCACTGACCTGTCATTTGTATTTTCTTAACGAAAATCAATAATAGGTTAACCCCCAACAGCTAAGACTATATTTTAACAATTATTCCGGCTGGAAATCACGGCACAATTAAACAAAAGTGATAGGTTGAAAGTTTCTTGCTACTAGTATTTTCGTGGCGATGATTGGCAACATACGCATAATTTCGACAGTATTGTGTTCAATCCAAGCTTTTCACTCAATCGTTAACCGGCATATCGACAAATATGTGTGCTATTTATAGGTATTATAATGGTTAGCATGTAAATAACGCTTGTGGCTGCTGATGATAGTGTTCAATCAAAAACTTACCGCAAGGCCAATTGCCATAGTGCACCAAAGACCTAGATTTGAGCACAATGACCAAAAAATGAGATTTAAGTATTTTTGTAAGAAATATGCTTAAACAAACTCGGAGATTTTATTGAAACCGTAGAAACAACAACAACAACAAACCTATTTATCTTTTGGTGTTATCTACATGATTTCGTGGTTAATTACGCACTGTGCGGAGTGTTTACTCATGCGGCCTTATTTGGAATTTCGTCACTTGCTGGCGCTTTGTCGTTGAAATTTCGTCACTTGCTGACGCTTTGTATATAAATAACTACATTATTAATGCGGCTTCACTTTATAATGTCCCCAACGTTTGGAACTTGTGTGCCCCATACAGTGTCGTACACACTGTCTGAATCAGGGTGTCTCAGACACCCCATGATTTTTTTATAATTTTTTCAACGGTATTGTCACTATTCGACACCGTCCACCACACCATGTCTTCTTTGTAATTGTATTGACGGTGTGCTGTATAATCTCATCAACATTCACAAGAACTTGATACAAATATCGAGATTACAAAACACACAGTACAACTGACTAATACACTGGTTTAGCCACAGACGGCGTTCGTTACTAATAATTAGCGCGGAATTGGTAGCTAAGGGATGTACGATACTGTAAATAATAATGTAAAGTAGCTAGGGGTGTGTCGTACACCCTCAGAAATTGATTTACGGTATGGATGTGTCTCTGACTCTCAGTACGGTATGGTGGCACTACAGATTGTCAAAAGCTCCAAACAACGGGGACATTATAACGTTAAGGCGGCAGTATGGTACACAATTCTTTGTTACATGCACTGTAAAAATGGGAGTTAGATTTACACAGCAACAATGATTAAGTTGATTTTGGTTTGAATTGTAGTTGTCACTATTCTCCCCGAAGGGCGAAACTCGGATGGAGTAAGTACGAATTTCATCAACTACCATATATGCTACGAAAATTTTAGCCAAATCAGATCAGTCCAACCAAACTTAAATCATAAATTTTTAGATGTTTTAATATATAATTAACAGGCCTTCTGCTTTCTCTATATTTATCAGAAGAGAGTATTCATCCCTTTTTAATTACATTTTATCGGAGAAAAATCACCTTACTAAACAATGAAAATGTGCTGGAAATGTTATTTCATGTGAGTGATATATAACACGGAACTGTGATCGAATGCACGAAATTAGCGCTTGTTGAATATAATGTCCTATAATGAAAGATATACTACGGAGGAGTACTAAATCTAGTGTAGCAAAATGTAAACGATATAATTATATTCATTATTAAATATATAGCTAGTCATAGTGCATCAAAAATTAACGCTTGTTGAATATAATGTCCTATAATGAAAGATATACTACGGAGGAGTACTAAATCTAGTGTAGCAAAATGTAAACGATATAATTATATTCATTATAAAATATATATCTAGTCATAGTGCATCAAAAATTAACGCTTGTTGAATATAATGTCCTATAATGAAAGATATACTACGGAGGAGTACTAAATCTAGTGTAGCAAAATGTAAACGATATAATTATATTCATTATTAAATATATAGCTAGTCATAGTGCATCAAAAATTAACGCTTGTTGAATATAATGTCCTATAATGAAAGATATACTACGGAGGAGTACTAAATCTAGTGTAGCAAAATGTAAACGATATAATTATATTCCTTATTAAATATATAGCGAGTCATAGTGCATCAAAAATTAACGCTTGTTGAATATAATGTCCTATAATGAAAGATATACTACGGAGGAATACTAAATCTAGTGTAGCAAAATATAAACGATATAATTATATTCATTATTAAATATATAGCTAGTCATAGTGCATCAAAAATTAACGCTTGTTGAATATAATGTCCTATAATGAAAGATATACTACGGAGGAGTACTAAATCTAGTGTAGCAAAATGTAAACGATATAATTATATTCATTATTAAATATATAGCTAGTCATAGTGCATCAAAAATTAACGCTTGTTGAATATAATGTCCTATAATGAAAGATATACTACGGAGGAGTACTAAATCTAGTGTAGCAAAATGTAAACGATATAATTATATTCATTATTAAATATATAGCTAGTTATAGTGCATCAAAAATTAACGCTTGTTGAATATAATGTCCTATAATGAAAGATATACTACGGAGGAGTACTAAATCTAGTGTAGAAAAATGTAAACGATATAATTATGCGCGACTAAACTTAAAATGACCCCGGCAACCATCCTATTTTGTATTTTTGGATAAAATTTGTTACGGAACGCTTTTTGGCGATTGATATTCGCCGTAAAGCTGTTCGCGAACACAACCCTCGCGATTGAAATCTATCCATTTTGTGTTCGCGAAAATTGAAGTAAAATTACCCGAATGTTTGAGAACGAAAATTTGTCGATTTGATTGTGACGTCACTTTTGCATTAAATTTGTTCGCGAACACTGTATAATCCAAATTTAAATGATAATATATTAGGGAACAGAATTTCTGCAAACTGAAATCGCCAAAATTCTGTTCCAACACAAGGTCTAATTTCTGGCACTTGATTTGATTTTGCCAATTTTCGGTTAGCGAAAAACCGAATGAAATTAAGCCTGTTTTCCGTAACAACGGTTTGCGATTCGATATCGGTAATGACAGAATAGGATGGTTGGCGGGGTCACCTTAAGTTTACTCACGCATTATATTCATTATTAAATATATAGCTAGTCATAGTGCATCAAAAATTAACGCTTGTTGAATATAATGTCCTATAATGAAAGATATACTACGGAGGAATACTAAATCTAGTGTAGCAAAATGTAAACGATATAATTACATTCATTATGAAATATATAGCTAGTCATAGTGCATCAAAAATTAACGCTTGTTGAATATAATGTCCTATAATGAAAGATATACTACGGAGGAGTACTAAATCTAGTGTAGCAAAATGTAAACGATATAATTATATTCATTATTAAATATATAGCTAGTCATAGTGCATCAAAAATTAACGCTTGTTGAATATAATGTCCTATAATGAAAGATATACTACGGAGGAGTACTAAATCTAGTGTAGCAAAATGTAAACGATATAATTATATTCATTATTAAATATATAGCTAGTCATAGTGCATCAAAAATTAACGCTTGTTGAATATAATGTCCTATAATGAAAGATATACTACGGAGGAATACTAAATCTAGTGTAGCAAAATGTAAACGATATAATTATATTCATTATGAAATATATAGCTAGTCATACTGCATCAAAAATGATCGAGTTACCGATGATAATAGCTTCATTTGGGTTAGTTATGAGAAGAGAAATATATGGTTCCAGTACGTTATCGTTCTAAAAAATCAGAGATATTATTAATAAAGTGCGCTCGGCGTTGTTAGACATAATGTAGAAACTTGATACAAATAGACCTACCACCGATCCTTGATTCGTCGACGATAACAGTCAAATACAGTCCAATTTAAACCAAAAAACATTGCTTTCCGTAACCCTATTTTGCAGTGCATGGTTTCTTAACGTGAGTTCAACCCGAGTATTAAATTTAAAAGCAATTGCACTGCGAAGACACTAAATCATCAATTTGACTTATATAAATGATTACACTTTAGGTTGTTCTTTTGTCAAAATGAATCGAACCGTGCCGGAATTTGCATTTGCGATTCGCGATTTAACAGAGATCTGAACAGAGTCCTGTCATACGAATAAATTTGCATACGCGTACATTTGTTCAATTTGGTACGTTTGTCCGCATTTATCAAGCGACACGTTTAGTTGGACAATCGTTGTCACAGTGAGTGTCTAAAGGTATGTACGCTGACAGTCAAAACTTAAACCAAATACTGTTAATCAACCACAACTTTTACTATAACTACAGCGACACCTACGTGATGTTGATAGGAAATTGGCTGTTTCTGCTGTATTATTAATTTGCTGTTATTGGCCAGATATTTATGCTCGCAGGTACAATACCCATATCAAATAAACTATAGAACTTTTTATCATATCACTTACTTTGTTGCGTTTCCCTTGCTACTGTTACAAACAACAAAACCGGACTTTATTTTGGCCTAAAAGTTAAACTTTTTAATCCGTGTTTTGAAAAAGTATGCAAGGAAATAAATGCTATTACCATATATCAATCGCAAAACTCATTAAACAATTTAAATAGTTGACAAATACGGATGTCGTTCAATATTTTCCGCAGTTGTAGGAGTTATTGTGGTAAAAATGACAAATGTTACATCAGTGATGTAACAGAGAAACAGGGTATTTTGTCGTTTGGCAAAAAAATTATTTATTAATACGATAATGCTTTCTCACGGTATACTAATTCTTTAAACGGTTTCTGGTCTCAAGCAATAGACATTATATAAGCCACGTGGATATGCAAAAATTTGTAGATGTCCACACAGCATAGCGGTTAAAAACTTCAAACGCCAGATGACGCCGTGAAAATAATTAATTGTTGTAATTAGTAGACACAAGATTACAGCATTTTTTGTATGCTGTTTTGTCGACATGTGGAGAGCAAATCTCTATTCACTGCTTGTGAAAGAAGTAAAATTTGAGGCAAATGTACTTTACGGATGTTTACCAGCCTAAGCACTTTATCAAATATGCTAAAAATTGAAAGCCGTGGTAAACTTTTCCAAAGTCTATTGCCGTTGTTGTACTGAAATTCTGCATTATTGGTGTAACCAGGTAATAGTATAATGTTCTTGGTGCAGAATAAATTTCTTCAGCAATTTCGTTTAAAACAGCATATTTAAGTTATTTTGTCACACTCGGAAGTTTTGGAAAACACAGATCGCTTTACGTAGCAAAACTTATGTACATTACCCGGTGTATTCAGAAAAATTCGTGGCTCTTTAACTAACAACGGATTGGTAATTAATAATAAATTACACTAGTAATTGATGGTTCTAATTACTTGCAGGGTAAATCCAGGGTGTTAATTTTATTTTTGTTTAACTATCACATATGTTGTAACTTAGAGTTGCTAACTAAGTAACAAGAACCACAAAATATACATTAATTTTAAAATGAAGTGGTACAGAATAGTAAAAATTTCATGGTTTCAAAAGTCACGAACAGACCTGCACTAAAATGGTTGTTTAGGTATAATTGGTAGAGGAACGCAGCTAAAAAATTTTGAAAATCAAACATATATATTTGTTTCGTTCTCGGCAAATGTCAATAATGATCAATGCATTTATTTTAGAAACCTATCAATTACAACATAAACAAATGCCCTGAAGTTTGATAATGTATCGTTCGTTGCGTTTTCATGCTTGTTCTTGCAAAGCAATCAGATTCTGAGTGATGCAGTATTCACACAGGACATTTGTCGTTTCCCCTTTCACGGGTAAATTATGTACACGGTTGTTGTATTACAGTCGTAGACTTAACAATCGTTAGGTTTGTGGGACCATGGCAGCTTTCGGGGCCGAACGTTATAACGTTAGAGAAAAAGAACAGCTTAGTAGCTTAGGGAGTTCGGAGGATGGCAGCCCCCCGACTTACGCTTACAGAGTAATAAAATCTTCTGCGAGGCACAAACTAATTAAATGCCCAATCTGGCCAGAAAAATTAGCTAGAATCTATTACATGCTATCAGGATTAATGTGCCATTCTCACGTTACCAGGCTCCCGAACCCAGCTATTGCGGACAGTAAACTTAAATATTCTGAACAAAATGAGAAAATTCTTTTACAGACATCGTCTATCCCACGCACAACCGAAAACTGCGGAATAATGGTTCAACTAGTTCCCCCCTCTGAAATATAGCTACATCGAATTTTGATTAAACAAACGAATTAACGTTTATAATAGAAATATATCAAAAGCAATAATAATGACTGGGCTAAAATTTTGTAGAAGCGTACCTCTAATGCAGCGTTAACGTTATAATGTCCGCGCTGCTTGGAACTTTAGTCCCGACCCTACCGTATAGACAGTCAGAGTGACAAACGTACTGTAAATCGATTGTCGAGGGTTTACGACACACCCCTAGCGACTACATATTTTCTTTACAGTGTCGTGCAGACCCTTAGCTACCGATTTGGAGCGAATTAAATGTAGCGGATACCGTGTGATGCTAATGCGGTTTATTATAAACTGCGCTGTGTAGTTTGTGCTAAATTATCGATATTTGTATCTAGGCCATATGTACGTTGATGAAATAATGAGGCAAACTGTCAATAAAACTGCAACACGACACTGTGTGCTTTTCACTGTCGATAACTGGCAATACCCCTAGCTAGCTACCTTTGAAAAAATTTATAAAAACATGAATGTGACATAAGACACCCTTTTGTCGACAGTGTGTCTGACACTGTGTGGAGTACATAGGTTCCAAACGCTGAAGACATTCGTGAACGCTGCATAATTTCAGTATCTTGACACGAATGTAAAAGTATCCTCGCAGATTTTGATTATGGTCGTATGCTTTGAGGCATCATTAATTTATTCGCCCTCATACATGTACTGTAGGCGAATTTCCGGCTTCTGAAATTTTAGGTAAAGCGTTCAAGATGTTGTATATATGTGTCCTTGGTAATGTCATATTTAAGCGGCAAGATTTCAAGGGACATTTTTTATTTTTGTTTTGCACATATGCAACAAAAACTGCTTCCTTTTTTCGGACGGTAAGCGAACTGCAGTAATTATAATATTAAACTGTTCCAGTGATAAGACTGTACAACGCTATGCAATACAAAAAGATAACGCATAGTCTGATAAATGACGGAAGCACAGCCAAGGTTTGAACGGCTAACTACAATAATATTACTTTGTGTAATACAATGATATGTAGCTAACGTAATTTAGCCAGCATTGTGTATCATAAATACAAGGAGTTTTGAAATGAAATATCTTATACTCCGCGATGCTGTGGGATTGTGGTAAAAATGATTTATGCACTGGTTTGCATCTTAAATTTCGAAGGATATGCATGTTATCACGGTTAATGGTTAATGCAAAAAAGTGTTCGTGGTAACTTTTTGCAATTAACCTAAGCGAGAATAGTACCAAAAATTCTGGGAAAAGTGGTGGTTTTAGAAATTTAGACATTTACTGAAGTTCACATAAGCTTATAGCTATTAATAACGCAACGCTATGATTTATCATGAAAAATGTCGAACGTACTTATCGAAAAATAAACGTCAAGTGAAAAAAATCATACAAGTTGCAATAATGTGAATATTGCTTGTGCAAGGCTGGAAGTGGGTGCTGTAGTCAGGCTATTCTTTAATGGTTGGATTCGTTATGGTGGACTTAACCCCGGATCCAAAACCCTTCGAGCTGCAACATCCGATGACCGGTATATGAAGTGGTAAAGTATGCGACACTGGTACTCGAACAATCCATGTTCAATCCAACGCTGGACACAAAGATTGTTTGAAGATTGTACAAAATATGTTTAGTTTGAGAAGGAAAGGGTTATGAGAATTTAGACTAGTGTCAATTAACCTTATTTTCGTGAAATGTCACACTCGTCATAGCGCGCATTATGTGGCGAGTTGATTGTGGAGGTTGTCGTTCGGTGTGTGCTTGCAAGTGCGATGTTAATTGTTCCGGTTAGCGAGGTAACGTAAAAAATTACGCAGTGGCTAATGCGCGACGCTGGCACCACAGTGATCCAGGTTCAACACGCCAATACAGCAAAAGTTTGGACATGATTGTACAAAATACTGTTTGGTATAAGAGTGAAAGTTTATTTTATTACATATAAACCTTAGTTTTATAAACCAAATTTACTGAGAACGGTTGCAAATGACATTAACAAGCAAACTTTCGTTTGAAATTTCACTACATACCTGATACTTAAAAAATTTTTTATGCAAAGATTTTAAATTTTCAATTTCAAGATTTTTTCATGAAGCTGATGAATTTTGTGGAGAATTATTATGTGCAAAAAATTCAAATGAAAATTTAATTAATTACTTGTGATAAATATTTAATATACTGTTGTGCTGATGTTCAGATTTTCAGTCAACGTTGCCCGCATCAATCGTTTCAAATATCGATTTATATATTTGAACAGCCAGGTGTGTTATGAGTTGTTCGGCTTACTCTAGAGCACTGTGTACAAACATTCACATAGAACGCAATTGTACGGAAAACCATGAAGGTCAAATGATATAGCCCGGACTGGAAACGAAAGTGCCAATTCGGAGCGTAAATTACAAGTTCAATAATATATACATCAAAAAAATGTAACAATATTCCAGTTGTTAGGCGCTTTCACGTAAAAAGATGCACGAGCTCGTATCAGTTGGCAAGTTGCTTTTTCAGGCAGTGTGTAAATGTAATCAGACAAAATGGGGAAATATGTATACTAAAATTCAATATGTGCCTTTATGTTTGTGTGAAAATTTTGCTCCCCGGCCCATTCCTGGCTGGGCCAGGTCGGCTGGGTTGACTTGGATTACATTTTGACACTCCGGACCGAGCTGTGATATTGAAACTCGAAGCCGAGCCGACCATTGTCTGTAAACAACCCGAGATTACCCGTCCTTGTCCGGTTACAAAAATCGAAGCTTTATGCATCGTTTACCTTAAGATGTGATAAGCAGGGCCTGATTTGCCGGGCTGTAAAACGAAGTATGGAAAGGCGCGACTAACCATTGTGGCATTTTTGGACCGAGCTAGGCCCTACAATTATATTAATTAATAGTAAAACGCGGCTAAAAATTGTCACAAGGGGCAGGATGGGCTTTAAATAGCTAGAAATATATGACGACAACCAAAAATCATGACAAAGTAGAAATTGCTGATATGTATTGTAATAAAATTGCAATGATATTGTACATTGGAGTTTTTCTCACACTGGCAACGTAGCTCCTGAGGCAGTTTCAGTAGTTATATAGACCAACATCGTACTTTATTAAGTTTTAATATCTTGATTTTAATTAATTTTAGTATACATCTAAATGTTGTTTACTATAGTTGTTTTATTTCGGCGATCGTTTTATATTTCAAAAAAGTATATAATTTTAGCTATTAGATACCTAAATTCTAATTTTAGAAGCCACAAACTCTCTAGTTAAAAAATAATTTCAATCATTTCTATTTATTTTGTTTTACTACATGCTTCGGCGTAGTAGTGATGTACTCAATTATTTTCCAATATCTCTCGAGCGTTTAGCTTATGCATTTGTAAATACCTTGAAGACTATAAGAAAAACGTGACATTTTACTAAATACAATTTTCACACAAAAAACGCAATATTTCAGTTATTTATTTCGTTTTAACAAAGTCTTTTACTAAACTGATATCGAATCATCGAGTTAAAGGCGCCATTTTGAAGTGGGATTATATTGCGCAAGTCTTTCTGTTTCAAAAGTTAACAAATTATATTTAAAAGAAATAATAAGGATCATTTTGCCATGGCCAATGCGTAAGTTTTTGTTAACTTTACACTAACTAAACAAGCAACAACTGTTTAATTCTTAACACTGCTTCCAACGAATAATAGTTCTTAATGAGTATGAGATATACGTTTGGATTATAGAATTAATTTATATAACAGTGGAAGCTGTGGCCTAATTGAATAAATACAAAAAATATAAAAATTGTATTTTTTTCTATCTCAACATTTTAAACTTTGACGCCAAGATCTAATTAAGTCTGACTCAAAAAAAATTTAATCGATTTAATCGTTTATATATACAATAAAATAGCGATTTAACAATCAAGATTGGCTCATTTGATTTTGATAAAACTACAAACTGGTCACACGATTCTTCAGTTTTAAATTTGACTGTTTATGCAAAGAAACGAGACAATCATTTGTCCTGCATTAGTTTTTTTGTGAATTGAGTTAGATTGACCTATGTACTGTGGAGTTATTCCCCATTCCATACATTTTTTGTTAAATATATTATTAAAAGTCGATCTAGGTATGATTAGCACAAGTATGCTTTTTGTAGACAGTAGGGATTAACCGGCGTCCCAGTTCCGGTTCCGACGTAAATCGTGTTTCGGTTACAGTTCCGGCAAAAAGGTAATAAAACATGCCGGAACCGAAATTCCGGTTTCGGAAATTTCACATTTTTTGCTGTAGTTGTGGTCAAAACATAATATAAGTATACATTGATCTAGATCCAATGAAATTAAATAAAACAAAAATAGCTCAACAGACTGCCATGGTAAGAGAATGAAGGACAAATAATTTTCCCTGGAATCTTTGGGAATTGATCATCTTCAATATCATTTAATAAAACAAAGCCAAGTCTCAGCTTGTAGCAGCCGTGTTACCCATTCAGATATCTGTGATGTATCGTCTAATTCAACTGGTCCAGCCCTATATGCGTAACAGAGTATTGAATTGTTTAGAAGTACTCCGGCCGAAATTGTAAAACTTGAATATTGCACCATAACGTATACAGTTCTGAACATTTTACAATAATATAACCTTGGATAATATGAGCTGAATCAGCTTTTCTCCGCAGATATAATCCTCGGATAGGACACCTGTGTTAAAACTAAACGAAACTGTCAAATCCTCTATTTTGGTTCAAAATAATATATGGGAGTGTTTTTCAATGAAAGAACAGATCCAGCAACAGAGAGGTTTGTTGCAATTGCCTACAAAAATCAACCCTAGGGCATGCCTTTCGTTTTGCCCTCATCCCTATAACGGGAGCAACGGGAGCAATGGGATTTTGTATCTAATATTCCTGGTTCTATGACTAGTATCCCCTTAATATATTCTATGTTTTCGCAACCGGCCTTATAACATATTTTAATTCTAGCCTATCTTTGGAATTCGAAATTGTTCCCGTTTTCTTATTCTATGTCGTCAAATAGTCAAACAGACTAAGCGCTTTTATAGTGTTTATTTGGACTCAAGACAAATTATTTAGAATCTTTAATGTCCGTTATTTTAAATATTTGCTGAACAGGTTAAGTAGGGACTAATATAATCTAACGAGTTAGCCAGGATTCGGTGTAAGGTGGTGAACAATCAAACGCAAAGAACTTAATATTATGTTGGCAATAACAGGCAATGTCCCATGTAATCTGATGGGTTAATTTCCTCGACAAAAACGCTCAAATGAAGTGATACATTGCCACCCTAAGCGCCACAGCGGCTAAAAGCAGCTACCAACAAAAGTGGTAGTTTTTGTACTTGTGTCCCACTTATGTCACCTATATATTAGCTAATGAAAATTGCGGAAAAAAAATCAGAATATACGTATCCTACGTGCTGATTGTTTGTTGTCACAGGTTAAACAACTGAAATGCTATATTTGTAAAGTGGTATATGGTAAAACCGAACTAATCAAGGGGATACAGCGAGGTGTAGCTCTATTTTGTTGGTAATACTGCTATCTAATTAATTAACGTTTAAGCGTTGGCAGTATTTCGACAAAAATGATGTTTCGTCTTTTAAAGGCGTCATATGATTCGGCGAAATTTCAAGTACCAAAGGCGGCCGCATCAGGTTTTGTCTGATTGAATAGATTGGCTACATGCCGAAGGTACACCGTGCCAACTGTATAAGTAAATGTTGGCAAGGGGACCTTTAGTGAACTGCCATACCACGGTTGTCGGTCAAACAGAGAACGAATGAATTAATAGCATTTATGTGAAGCATCAAATGCAGAAAGATTATCGTTTTTCCGATATCATCTTTTAAAAATTTGCCAAGAGGAGTGTTAACTTGTTATTTTAGTAGTGAAAATAACTTTGTAAATTGTTGGTAATTGATCATTTTTTTACGTTTTTAAGTTACCAGTTATGATACCGGCTGAATATAATCAACGCTGTCAAAAGAGTTGACGCATAACTATAAAACCCGTATGTCAGTGATCGATTAAGTCTTAGTTAGTGGCGATTGAAGCTAGACGCCAAAATCAGAGATAGCGAAGATACATCAAGCTATAGATCTCAGATGTTTATTTAGTACAATAATTAAAAAAACTATCTGTATACTAATGTATATGTTCGCTGATATATATGATGGGATGAATACGAATCTATATCTTGGGACATGCGCACATACGTATATGCACAAAAGGTTGTCTATATATTCACATTGTTCACTTCACAGATGTCTAGTTGTTAATATGTGTTTTTATAAACCTCAGATTACTTATGACGAATCAAAAGCGCGGTTGTTTTGTTGTTAAAAAAGTTAATATATATAAATCAGATGATCAAGGGTTTAATTAAGATTAATCACAGCTTAGAAATGCGCTTTTAAAATGCTTGGCTTTATATAAAGTTTATTACTATTGGAGTGATGTTGTACTTTTACAAATTTTATTTGGAAATTTAAAACTTATACAATTTAAATGGTGCTTACATAACTTCAAGTTGGTAGATGTGCTGCATTTCAAAACTCTTTTATAAATTGGAATCCAATTAATCTGTTAAAATATCTACCAAGCACTGAACAAGCTAAATTGTAGAAGATTATAGAGATTGGCATGACTAGGCATGAATTTTTTTGAGAATTATTACCACGCGTATATTGGTTTAGCTATAAGTAACGGTCAAAAGAGGTATTTGCGACGCCTATTTTGTCTATAGCTAGCTATTTTGCGCATTGTATAATTCAAAGTAGTTCAAACTTCGTTACAGTATGGTTGTATATTCGTATTATAACTTCCAGTTATAATAGTACATTTTTCATACAACCAAGAGCCTGTTTTATATAGCTAATATGTTGGCTTTTATAAAACGCCTAAACAAAAACTTCAAAAATATGTTTACATATTTATTTTACTTGTAGTTACACAATTTACTTTAAGTATTATTAATCTTCCCGTTTTTTGGGTCCAGAGATAAATATTTTCTCTCTGAGTCACTCTGCTAAAACTGAGATTTTATAAATAAATTTTTTTCTGTAGTCCATACCGAGTATCAAGCCATGACATATAGCCTCTCTCGACTCGTACAAACGTACCTGCATAGCTTGGCTATTTATTTTACTTATGAAGGGTCGCATTTGGCTGCGTGAAGGAGCACCTTTTGTCACGAGCCGAAATTGGATTCGCGACAGAATTTGGCCCTAGGTGTCTTCATCTTAAGTGGAATTATGCATTAAATTATACACCACTGGTGTGTATGTATGTAATGCTTGTGCTGAGCTGCGTGCTACCACATCACACCATGCACCAGATTGGAAATGGGGCGCTAGTTGGATCTGTGACTCACGGGCCCGTTGAAGGTGCCGCCCGTGACTCCCCTTACCCGTGACCCGTAACCCACTCACGAATATGTATATATAATATGTATATGCATCATAAGAAAGCATCAACCTCTCTTATAAGTTTCACAGCAACTTAAATCTTTTAAGCCTAATCACTGCACAATTGCATAGTATCTGGCTGTACCTACATTATTCCGTTCAGTTTGTCGCTAAGTTTCATTTTCAGTTCTGTTTTCGCTTTCCAGTTTTCCAGTATTTATATTTACCCGGCCTAGTGGGAATAAATTTCATCACTATTATTTCGTACTTTCAAAAACATTGCGACATTCCATTGTAACTGCCATTAAACATTAAAAGCATTGGAATTATTTTTTAAAAATGGCAGCAAAATTATAAGCTACAAATGAATAATTTATATTTGGAAAGGTTCCTCGTTAAATTTCGCGCTTTTGTGCATCAGATGCTGTCCGAGGTTAAAATTCATGAATTTATAACACAAATACAATGCGGTGAAGTTTAAATATCGCGCTATTTACATATTACAAATATTTAAGTTGTTTTACAGTGCTAATAAAGGTGAAAACTGTCGAAATTTTCAGCCTGGGCCTTTGGAAATGGGGGCCGGCCCAGTCCAAAGCTCCAAAATTAAGTCCAGTCTCGTATGTAATCCGGCATTTGCCCGCACTACACAAAAGATACAAGTGAAATAGACATAAAATAAACGTAAAATCAGAGCGACGAAAAATTCTTAAAACGACCCAAGGATACCAAACAATGTACTAAGATTGGCATATGTCAGCTAAATATATAAATACAATATAGATTTGGCTCTACGAAACATATGTTATGTTTTAACTGTTCGAAAATAATTAATCAAAATTCGCCGAATGCCTGGTCTCGGATTGAATATTATGCGTCATTTACCTTAAGATGTGTGCACAGGGCCGGATTTTGTCACAGTCTGCCGCGGCTCTAAAGCCATGCTTGGCTAGACGCGGTCAGCCAGTGTGATATTTTTGGGCCGAGCCAGACCCTACAAATATATTTAGGTAATAGTAAGTATGGCTGATAAATTGTCACAAGGGCCGGAATGGGCTCGGTCGCGAAAAATCGATGGCAAAACCGCAGTTTGTTTCATAACAACGAATTGCGGTCTCCGATCGCTTTTTGCAAAACAGGATTATGGCTGGGCGTATTTTAAGTTTAGTGGCGCATTAGCAACGAAAAATAGAGCAAAACTGTTTATTCTGTTACAGATAATATACAAATTAAAAACAATTGCTGATCGAATTTGCAAAATAGCAGTCTGCATAAACCGAGTTCACTTGTCTGTTTACAATGTCAAATTGTGAGCCAGTACAAATGTGTTTATTACGTGAGTTAGCAACTCAATATTTCAATGCGATACTGCGCCAATAATCAGATGAATTATTTGAAATTTTTCGATCAGAACTCAAATTTTTTTGTCCATTCTTGTAAAGCATGAGAATGTGTTAAACGAGGACAAAAGACAGCCCTCGAAGGCCATATGTTGGAGCGGTAAATGTAAAATCTGGAATTTAGCGCACTCGGGTCACGTGATTCAGCGATGTGACACGTGAGTCACACTAACCGCGCCAAAAAACGATTTCACCGGCACGCTTCTCGTCACCCGTTTCCATCTCTGCGGTGTAGCAATTTCATTCCAAAAATTGGATGAATGATAAGAAAGAAGTTACCTTAATGTTAAATAGCAGGCGGAACTTAAATTCATAAACTAGAAATTTTGCGTTTACCTTGATGCCATGTTGAAACGTATTACCCAGTTAAACTAATTTCGTATGGGAATGACGAGGCTTGTGAATCTTAGGAGCATCCACTAAAGTATTAAGAGGACAGAGGAGAACAAGACTAAAAGAGGTATCAAACTATACCTTAGCCCGGCTAAATCTATCTAAACTAAGCGCTTTAACAGAGGCAAAGCGGTGGCAGTGACACCGTGTTAGCATGTGTCGCAAACCCTACGTCGCATTACAATGTAGTTTTTTCCTAAATCTATGTTAGCTCCACGGTTTAAATAAGATTCAGCTCCTTCTGTGTTCTCAAATAATTTCATTGTTCTTAGAAACTTTTCATCAAGGCAGTGACACCGGCTGCAATGCAGAATTGCAAATAAGGATCAGACAGTTGAAAAGAGCTGTCCCAAGCTGAAAAAGACGAACGCATACGCGTTGAAGGCGCCGCAATTCCTTTTCCTATCTTTACATTTCCACGAGCACATGCACTCCATAATAGAGCAAAGACCGACCATGACCACCCCACTCCGCGGACCCGGCTACCGCCTGGGTGCTGGAACCATGGACATGTATGTTTAAAGTTTTATGTTCCATATCAACATTTGCTTTTACCAATGCCCATATCAGCCGCTGTACTCGTCTTCGGTTTCAGTATTCCATTTTGTATTTCGGTACATTGAACGTCGTTCCTTGTAAACGTTTTACGCCATCTTCTGCAACGCGTAAATATCGTTAGTACAACAGCTGCAATTAATTGAATAAGTGTTATGAACGAGCCACCTACCCATAATCCAAGCTGCCCACCGACCATCGATATATATGCACTGGGTTCATTAAGAAGTATTTCTTGCTTTTTTACAATTCCTAGGTCACCACTCATTACAGACACAAAAACGAATTCGTTTAAAATCATTA
>JASANE010030670.1:0-15653 GCA_030248225.1 Trileptium ribeirensis | reverse complement strand
ACAGTGATATTTTCTGTGGTTCAATCCTTAGTCCAATCTTTTCATTTTTTACATTTGCTTTAAAGTTTATAATAAACAAAATGAATTGTGATCAGCTCCGCGAATACAACTTTTCGGAGCAACAATTTCCGGCTAAGTTTCATTAAGACCTGAAATCGTTAGATCAATGTAGATCGTGGTGATGAAAACTACTGTGACACCTTTCTTATAACGAGAAACAAAACTTAACCTATCTCTATATCTTTTATGCCAAAGTTTAGTTTTCTACAGCTTGTTCATAAGTGCGAAGGTAAATCTGTCTACAGTTAACTGTAGAGGTATATGCATCTATAAACAAGCGAATATATTATAACGAAATATGTTAGAGCTCATCTAAATGCTAATTCATGCAATTGCGTAAACACACTGCGTTACCATCGGAAACATCACGGCAATCACATACCAACTTTATTCAAGGCAACAACAAAGATCCGGCTTCATGAAAATAAATAAATTTGATTAAAATAAAGTAGTCAGGGTTTTGCAAAAGCCGTGAGAATTCAGCCCTTCTGAAGTTAGTAGTCGCAAATATGCTTTTGAGCGGATTGCTTTTATTATCCACCAAAGTTAGGCGCAATTGATTAGCTACAGGTGTCAAAATATATATCTATAAACAGTTTCTCTTTTGTTATTCATTTTAATTAAAGTCGACACATCAAGCATTGAAAGTTTGTAGCCGATAGCCAAAATATGAGCTATAAACGTCGAAATTGGATAGAGCTCACTAAAATATAAACTTTTTGTAGTTTTTGACTAAAAAAAGAGTGCACTTTAAATGGAACGTTGGCTGCAACGGCTTCGCTGTATAGATGAAAGGCTTTAATATGTAGAATTGTTTCAGATTTCTTTTTAGTACAGGGTAGTTAACGTTGAAATTGTAACAGATGCGACAGTTTCGATAAATAATTTCTTATAAAAGTCTACTATCGTACAAAGAACAATCGTTGAATGATTGTGGCAAATTTGTAGAATCCAACAGACAGTAAAAATGTTATAAAATCTGGTTTATTCTGGTCAGAAATTTCGAATTTGCAATAGTTTTTTGACACTTGAGCACTCAGCGTCTTACTTTACATTATTGCATTGCGCTGTTCGAGATGCGCGAAGTATGGTTTCTTCATTCCTTGTTCAAACAACCGTAGTAGAGCTGCATAAGATTTCTTTATCCTACACCTAAAATTTAATGCTGAAATATATTGCTTCTTATGGTTCAACTTTTTAATCTGAAATTTTTACGCGAAGTATGTTTTCTTCATTCCTTGTTCAAACAACCGTAGTAGAGCTGCATAAGATTTCTTTATCCTACACCTAAAATTTCATGCTGAAATATATTACTTCTTGTGGTTCAACTTTTTAATCTTAAATTTTAACGCGAAGTATGTTTTCTTCAATCCTTGTTCAAACAACCGCACTAGAGCTGCATAAGATTTCTTTATCCTACACCTAAAATTTCATGCTGAAATATATTACTGCTTGTGGTTCAACTTTTTAATCTTAAATAAGTATGTAAATGTGGACGTGTTATAGCTGAAGCATCTTATTTTGCTGTGTATATCACCATAAAATGTAATCAAAGTTGTATTTGTAAAATATCAAACTTTAAATTTATTTTGAAAACTCTGCTTTCATTGATTGACATCTCAATTCATTATGTGAAACTTGTGTTTTGGAAATGAGTGCTACGAATTTGGTCTTAACACAATTTGTATCTGTCTAGCTAATTTTATGTCAATTTACTCATTTCGATTAATAATTACAAGTCTTTTATATTCCGGACATTACAGTTTATTATTTCATGGTTTTTGTGATTAAAATTTCAACCTTTAAAATTTGGAACTCAGACTTTGGGTTTATATTTTACACAATATCTGGCTTCCACACAAATGTTGCATTGAGATCAATTAATATATTTTGCGGTCAAAATCATATTGTAGTATAACTGGAGATCTTAAACTGCAAATTTAACGACTGCATTCAGTTACTCTACATTTCTAAATAGCAACTAGTTTTTTCTTTGTTGATTAACAATGTTTTGAAAAAAATAAAATATATAAAGTGGACAACATAGAACTGATATGTGTTTAAGTTATTGGTTTAATAGTGTAGGAACCTAATGTTTTATGAAACTTTACAATTTCGTTGTGTACAAGTCAAAGTTTTGTTGGCGAGTATAGTTCTTTTTTGTAATTGCTAATATTATTAAAAATTAGAAAAACATTTGTCTCAGAGTTTAATCGAATGTAAGTTAACTTGAAAAGTAAGAAGACATTTATCAACCTTGACTGCACTACCAATCAACCGTTTAGCAATTGGTTTCTATTTTCGCTATTAATATTGCCGTGAAACGTCGAATTTGTGATATTCTAACTAAACAATAGAGCTGACAACGGGCTGATTTTCAAGCTCCAACTGGACTTGGCTCTTTGTGATGCGTGCCCACTTCGGCTCGAATCTTAAAGTCTCTTAATAATAAATGTTTGCAATTCCCTGATATTATATAGAAAATAGTATAATATACAAACCCACAAGTAACTATATATTCGGTTGGGCTGTCACAGACAGATCCTAGTCACAGCTCCGCTCGGATCTTCATATATCATGGCAATCACCGCCCTGTTATAGAGCACGCACAAGTGGGCCGGCAGCGGTGTGTTCTACAACTCATTATTAATTGCATCATATGGCTGGAGATTTGCGCTCATACATTTTTAAACACTTGGATAAACGCTACCGAAGGACTCAAAATAAACAGGAATATGCCTTGCTTGGAAATGCAGTCCAACGACAACACTATAGCCTTCTCGTACACTAAAGGGTCCAGTTTTTACATATTTAGCTTCTATGAAAACACACCTGTTACTGACTACAGAAGTTCCTCGTAAAATCACTCTTTCAAGAGCTTATAAATTATATTTCGTCAACAGAACGTGTAACAGCCTGGTAATCCGTACAAATAGTACACATTAAAAATACACCTATTATATTTCTATATCGTTTAGCCGCCAGCATATAGCGCAACTAAGTATTACTGTGTATATCCTAATCATATTCAGGATTAGCCAAATTCTGACATTTCTGTCGCTGAAGCAAACATATTGTGATTTATTTTTCAAGTGGCCAAAGTGTATTAATTAGCTAATTCAAATTGAATCGCAATTTAGCTTATACAGGGTGTTGAATAATTTAACAAGCTATTGATGTCCGTACAGCATAATCAGAGCAAAACTAATATAAAGTTTATTGTATGTAGTAAGGCTAGAGTGTCACTTTCGGTTCATATTGACGTGAAATTCAGTATATTCTAATGGAAACATGTGTTCATCCAAAACGGCCTTCTTCAAAGGACATATACTGCCTTCTAAGATTAGATGCCATGACAAATTAAGTCAAATGTATCTATTCATTATAAAGTTATAAATTATATCCTCAGAATTGTTACAGGTTAGAATCTAAGATGACATATTGTAGTTGTTTTCTGCAGTTGAACAAACGCTCTCTTGTGTGCCTATGAGGCAAATTTGATTGCTTTTCACAATATTTCAAATCAAAGCAACAAGATTTGAGTTTTATCTTGGCGTGAAAAAGGGCATTGTTCAAACCATGCTCATCATCCTGTGAAGGTGCATGCAAATATTTATAGATTTATTGGCAGAAACCTAATTATATCACAAGGAAACGATATAACCCACGTCCACCAATAGACTCCCGCGTTATAGATTTTGCAATAAAATATGTAATAATTAAGCGAAGTTATACTCGACCACGAACTATCGCGCATGAAGTTGCGTCAACCGCATGAAAATCAATATTGCTATTATCTATTTTACGTTATTAAATAGCGTAAATTATTCCAATTAACGTTATTACGTCTTCATCATAATTTTGAGAGTCGGTCAGCTTCCGGGAATGACCTGTATCTGCTACAACGTGATTACCTATCTACAAATTGCCAATGATCAAAGTTGTTCGCTAGATGTAGTTACCCAATTTATGAATGATGTGCAGGTAATTAATAGTGGCATGCATTTACCTCTTAGCCGAACAAAACGGTGAAAATGTATTTTCCACCGCTGACGATATAACATACGACAAATGAGATCATGATTTGGCGAATAGTGTTTACGAATGGCAGAAATTTCACAATGTTGTCTTGACCATAAGTGTCGCAAGTGCAACGATTTAGGGGTGTTATATTGTACCACGGAGATAGCGGGGGAGGGAAGGTGTGCAGAGGGAGCCCGGGGGCTGACCAAGAGGTGTTTGGGTAGATTTTGAATGTATAGGAACTAAAAAAATTTTCTCAATTTTGCTAAAGTTTTTCCTAATTTTTGCCAATTATACCACGATTTTTACCCTAACTTTACTACAATTTTGCCCCAATTGCAGAGCATTAAGGGAGGGGTGGATTTGGCTTATGGAGCCGTCTCTTAGCGGTAACACCCTATAGACACTTATGATCTTGATAAAATCTACTGAATCGAGAGTTGTCATCACTGGGCAATTCCCCTTCGTAAAATTATTTTATTTTTTGACAGTTGGAGTATACAAATTTTTCAACCGTACAGTTCTTCTGGGATAGTATACACCACCTGATATAAAAAAATTCAAAAAATGGCCACTGTGCCATCAGTTAATTTTTAGATATGCTGTGAGTCGCTAGATTCGCGGTGCACCATATTTTGAACATTTAAGTGCGTGTGCATAAAAGCATCATTTCCCTCGGTTCATCAAGGTCGCTGGTGTCAGATATACTCTTTCATGCTTTCTAAAAAATGATTCACATATTGTTTGCGAAATATTTTCAATATTTTCTGTTCTCGAGCCTTTATTTACCAAGCTATAGAACCATCTGTGTCACACATATATTATCTAAACAATAACAACACTTCACGTTTAACTATTTCAACAGTTGAAGGCGAAAGCTTTGCAGCCAGGTGAGCCACACTCGAAACTCGACTGGAATTCGTGCGTCTTTGCGGTTTCTATCATAAAGCCAGTTATACTACTGAGGACTTTAAACAAGCTAAGCTAAAATTTGTCAACTCTTGTGCAATCCAACTTATAAGTTTAGTGAGCACCATCGCAAGAATACTAATTTTACATATAAATACTGAAATCTTTTTGACTGTTTATCGGATTGCTTAATAGTTCTGGGCCACTCCTAGTAATAGGTTCAGGAAGTTAAGCGTTAGGTATTTATATACGAATGCCGTTGATATCCACAGCGACATTATCTTCCGACGACCTAAAATATGACCTCCTAAGAAATCTGCAGGAAGAGTAGAGCTATGTTAAGAAAATAAATATTGAGAATAACAGTTTCTGAAACGAAATCCAATTATTATAGCGGAACATGATATAGAGTTCAAGTGTCAAACTGGATTTTGAAATAGATACGCTTTTAATAACTGGCTCCGTGAAGCAATGATCAGTTTCATAGATATAGTTGTTAGTATGTAACGTTGTTTTAGTCATTATGAAAATTTACAGAGTTACGTTTATGCCGTGCTCATAGAAGAATGTGTGCACTCACTGCAGAATAGCAAGTGTGAGCATAATTACTGCTACACAATATTTGCCACAAATGTATCAATAGTTCTTGTCATGGCACACAGTTGGTGCAATAATCCATGGTATTACTCTGTATTGTAGTGATTACCTATACAATCTGCTATTACAATGAGCAAAAGTTGTAATATAGCAATAATAGCTGTTATTGTTACAAATGTTTACGGTGTCAGTCATCATAACTAGAGTTGTAGCAATGGTTGATAGTATTATTAAAGCTTTCGGCAGTGTAGGTATCCAAGTTAATGATACATTACTATACAATTCAAATCGAATAATAAATATACTTGGCACATTTTAATGCCTAGATTTTGAATTATGCGTGGTTTTCTTCAATTTCAGTTTTATCTCATAGCTAGTCTTACTGTGTATTTTAGCATATCTGGTTGTCAGTTTTAATTTGGAATAATACGATAATATGCTTGAAGGCCAGTTTCCGAATTTGATACCTTTAAGCTCATCATTTTCTATGTTTGATCAAAAAGGTGGACAGAAACGGGTGAATCCGATCTCACATCATTTTTGATTGCTCAACATTTAAAAGCATGTCGGACGAGTACCACAACTAAATTGAAAGCAATAGTTCCAAAATATGATCCTGAATTCGAAATAGCATAAATTTTTGCATAATTTATATTCAACTGCAAATATCAGCTCTCCAACATTCTAAGATGTCCAATGAGCTGCTTGACATCCGAATCCACGAACCATAGGTTTTAATCAGTTCTTTCAAAATGTAGTCTCGGAACTGCAGAGTTGCATACTTTCAGAAAAACAAAAATAAACATATAAATCTGTATTCTTAACGTTAATAATGGTTTATGTAGCTCCGGATTATGCCCGCGTGAAATATAGGCGGCTATATGCATGTTGGAAGGTCAGCAGACATAGATATAAAAACTTATATCCTGCATTCCTTTTTGGATTTTAGTGACATCTGGTTCGTTGTTTTCATACCGCACTGTCGTTTAGCAGATAAGTGCTACAATTTGCAGTGAGGGCACACATTTTTCTCTGTATTCTACCTGTATTAAATTGCTAGAAACACACGTTGTCAAAACTTAAACCGCCGTGACGTGTATGCGGCAACGTCTCCCATTAGCGGTAAGATATTTTGTGAAGAACAAGAGGATTTAGCAGACTAAAGACTGGTTAGAGCCAACATGCACGTAATGATTGCATTGTTATTTGGTACTCTTGCCTGTAAAATTGTGGTTCTCGTAGCAATGAGAGATTATCTTAATTAGCGACCACCTTCGGATCGGGTGCATTTCATATCGGGTTGTGTCGTGTCTGGTAAAAGATTCAACAGGTGTCGTCGGGTATAGTTCAAGTCCAGGCAAAGTCAATTAACGTCTTTTACGTTATTGAACGTCTTTTACTTCTTTCACTACGGATATTTAATGCTGCACATGCGGAATATGTATCTTAAAAGACTGCAGTCGTGTCGTGTCTACAAATAGTCAAAGGGTCTGAAAATTTGACACGATGCCATCTCCAATCTTAATAACATAATATCTGAATCACATTGTGTACATTTTAATTGTAACATCAGGTATGCATATTTAGCATGATATCATTGATGCAGCAACTATTAAACTGGCTGCAAGCACAGACAAACTATTTAGTTTAATTGTTCAATTCTCAACTATGGCCTAATTACATGCTTCGTTGAGCCGGCTGGGTTTCCTCAATTTTTAGACCGTTTTGTTACCTTGTGGGACACTATGTTCAGAGTATGACAGGATATAGGCCATGGGTACTATATGTAACAGCGTTTACTTTAAAAGCATTATTACACAGAGTTGGAATGTTATTAGAGTCTCATTTACGTAATATCATTGCTATGGTGTTCATCAAGTTCAAAATCATTAAGCATTATTGCCAGGAGTAGAAATGTTCTAGAGTTATAAATTACGTAATATCATTGCTATGGTGTGCCTTCCGTTCATCAAGTGCAAAATCATTAAGCATTATTGCACAGAGTTGGAATGTCATTAGAGTCTCATTTACGTAATATCATTGCTATGGTGTGCCTTCCGTTCATCAAGTTCAAAATCATTAAGCATTATTGCACAGACTTGGAATGTCATTAGAGTCTCATTTACGTAATATCATTGCTATGGTGTGCCTTCCGTTCATCAAGGGCAAAATCATTAAGCATTATTGCACCACAAGTTGGAATGTTACTTCAAGTCTCAAATTCATAATATCATTGCTATGGTGTGCCTTCCGTTCATCAAGTTCAAAATCATTAAGCATTATTGCACAGAGTTGGAATGTCATTAGAGTCTCATTTACGTAATATCATTGCTATGGTGTGCCTTCCGTTCATCAAGTTCAAAATCATTAAGCATTATTGCACAGAGTTAGAATGTCATTAGTGTCTCATTTACGTAATATCATTGCTATGGTGTGCCTTTACCAGTTTCATCGAGTTCAAAATCATTAAGCATTATTGCACAGACTAGAAATGTTTTGAAGTGTTTCAATTACGTAATATCATTGCTATGGTGTGCCTTCCGTTCATCAAGTTCAAAATCATTAAGCATTATTGCACAGAGTTAGAATGTCATTAGAGTCTCATTTACGTAATATCATTGCTATGGTGTGCCTTCCGTTCATCAAGTTCAAAATCATTAAGCATTATTGCACAGAGTTGGAATGTTATTAGAGTCTCAATTACGTAATATCATTGCTATGGTGTGCCTTCCGTTCATCAAGTGCAAAATCATTAAGCATTATTGCACAGAGTTGGAATGTCATTAGAGTCTCATTTACGTAATATCATTGCTATGGTGTGCCTTCCGTTCATCAAGTTCAAAATCATTAAGCATTATTGCACAAGATTAGGAATGTTATTAGTGTCTCATTTACGTAATATCATTGCTATGGTGTTGTTGGTTCGTCAAGTTCAAAATCATTAAGCATTATTGCACAGAGTAAAATGTCATAATGTCTCATTTACGTAATATCATTGCAATGGTGTGCCTTAGTTCATCAAGTTCGAAAATCATTAAGCATTATCACAGAGTTTTAGAATGTCATTGAGTCTCATTTACGTAATATCATTGCTATAGTATCCCTTCCGTTCATCAAGTTCAAAATCATTAAGCATTATTGCACAAGAGTTAGAATGTCATTAAAAGTCTCATTTACGTAATATCATTGCTATGGTGTGCCTTCCGTTCATCAAGTGCAAAATCATTAAGCATTATTGCACAGAGTTGGAATGTTATTAGAGTCTCAATTACGTAATATCATTGCTATGGTGTGCCTTCCGTTCATCAAGTTCAAAATCATTAAGCATTATTGCACAGAGTTAGAATGTCATTATAGTCTCATTTAAGTAATATCATTGCAATGGTGTGCCTTCCGTTCATTAATTTCAAAATCATTAAGCATTATTGCACATTGTTAGAATGTCATAAGTGTCTCATTTACGTAATATCATTGCTATGGTGTGCCTTCCGTTCATCAAGTTCAAAATCATTAAGCATTATTGCACAGAGTTGGAATGTTATTAGAGTCTCAATTACGTAATATCATTATTATGGTGTGCCACTTTCATTTCATCAAGTGCCAAATCATTAAGCATTATTGCACCAAGTTCAAATGCATTAAAGTCTAATTTGCGTAATATCATTATTATGGTGTATTCCGTTCATCAAGTGCAAAATCGTTTAAGCATTCTGCACAGAGTTGGAATGTCATTAGAGTCTCATTTGCATTAATATCATTGCAATAATTGTGCCTTCCGTTCATCAAGTTCAAAATCATTAGCATTATTGCACAGACCTGGAATGTTCGTTAGAGTCGCATTTCGTAATATCATTACTATGGTGTGCCTTCCGTTCATCAAGGGCAAAATCGTTGCAAGCATTATTGCACAGAGTTGGAATGTTATCCAAGTTACGATACGTAATATCATTGCTATGGTGTGCCTTCGTTCATCAAGTTCGAAATCATTAAGCATTATTGCACAAGTTCAAATATTCGTATTACTAATAGTAATATCAGTTGCCAATGGTGTGCCTTCCGTTCATGAAGTTTGCAAAATCATTAAGCATTATTGCACGAGTTCAATGTCATTAGTGTCTCATTACATTAATATCATTGCTATGGTGTGCCTTCATCATCAAGTTCAAAATCATTAAGCATTATTGCACAGACTTGGAATGTTATTAAGAGTCTCAATTACGTAATATCATTGCTATATGGTGTGCTCCGTCATCAAGTTGAATGAGTTAAGCATTATTTTCACAAGATTCAATGATTGCATCTCTCGTTCGTAATATCATGCTATCATATACCTTCGTTAGTGAGTTCAAAAATAACTAACATTATTGCACAGAGTTGGAATGTAGTTAGAGTCTCATTTCAGTAATATCATTGCTATGGTGTGCTCCGTTCATCAAGTTCAAAATCATTAAGCATTATTGCACAGAGTTGGAATGTCATTTAGAGTCTCATTTGCATTAATATAAGCTTCTGTATGGTATTGCTTCATTAGTAGTTAAAATCATTAAGCATTATTGCACAGAGTTGGAATGTTTATTAAATTCTCGTACATAATATCATTTGCTATGGTGTGCCTTCCGTTCATCAAGTGCAAAATCATTAAGCATTATACAAGTAAAATAGTTGGGCGTTAATTCTAATTTTAGTAATATTAGTACCCAATCGTATTGCTCGTTAATCAAGTTCAAAATCATTAAGCATTTCTGCACAACTTGAATGTCATTAAGAATCGCATTTACGTAATATAACCCTATAGTACCTTCCGTTCATCAAGTTCAAAAATCATTTAAGCATTATTGCACAAGTTCAATGTCATCATATTTCTCATTTACGTAATATCATTGCAATAGTATACCTTCCGTTTCATCAAATTCAAAATCATTAAGCATTATTGCACAGAGTTAAAATGTCATTTAGTGTCTCATTTACGTAATATCATTGTTATGGTGTTGCTCGTTCATCAAGTTTCAAAATCGTTTAGCATTTCTGCACAGAGTTGGAATGTTATTAAATTAATAATTACGTAATATCATTGCTATGGTGTGCCTTACCGTTCATCTTGTTCAAAATCATTAAGCATTATTGCACAAAGTTAAAATGTCATTAGTGCTTCATTTACGTAATATCATTGCTATGGTGTGCCTTCGTTCATCAAGTTCAAATTCTGGTTCAGCATTATTGCACAGAGTTGGAATGTTATTAGAGTCTCAATTACGTAATATCATTGCTATTGTGTGCCTTCCGTTCATCAAGTTCAAAATCATTAAGCATTATTGCACAGAGTTGGAATGTCGTTGAGTCCTCATTTACGTAATATTCATTATTATGGTGTGCCTTCACTTCATAATTTCAAAAGATCATTAAGCATTATTGCACAATTTTCAAATGTCATTAGTGTCTAATTTCATTTAATATCATTATTATGGTGTTGCCTTCCGTTCATCAAGTTCAAATTAGTTAAGCATCCTTGCACAGAGGTTGGAATGTTATTTTAAAGAGTCTACATTTACGTAATATCATTGCTATGGTGTGCTTCATCATAAATCCAAAATCATTAAGCATTATTGCACAAGTTGGAATGTCATCATCTAATTTACGTAATATCATTGCAATGGTGTATTCCGTCATCAATTTCAAAATCATAAGGCATTATTGCGCCAACTTGGAATGTCATCAAGTCGCATTTACGTAGGATATCATTGCTATAATTTGCTTCCGTTCATCAAGTGCAAAATCATAAGCGTATTGCACAAGAGTTGAATGTTATTAAAATCTAAATTACGTAATATCATTGCTATATAATCTGCCTTCCGTTCATCAAGTTCAAAATCATTAAGCATTATTGCACGAGTTAAAATACATCATGTCTCATTTACGTAATATCATTGCAATGGTGTGCCTTCCGTTCATCAAGTTCAAAATCATTAAGCATTATTGCACAGAGTTAGAATGTCATTAGTGTCTCATTTACGTAATATCATTGCTATGGTGTGCCTTCCGTTCATCAAGTTCAAAATCATTAAGCATTATTGCACAGAGTTGGAATGTTATTAGAGTCTCAATTACGTAATATCATTGCTATGGTGTGCCTTCCGTTCATGAGTTTAGAGAATACATTTAAGCGTTTATTGCACCTAGTTAGAATGTCATTAGTGTCATTTGCGTAGTTATCATTGCTATGGTGTGCCTTCATTTCATCAAGTTCAAAATCATTAAGCATCTGCACGAGTTGGATGTTTACTTGAGTCTCCGATTTACGTAATAATATAGTTGCTATGGTGTGCCTTCCGTTCATCAAGTGCAAAATCATTAAGCATTATTGCACAGAGTTGGAATGTCATTAGAGTCTCATTTACGTAATATCATTGCAATGGTGTGCCTTCCGTTCATCAAGTTCAAAATCATTAAGCATTATTGCACAGACTTGGAATGTCATTAGAGTCGCATTTACGTAATATCATTGCTATGGTGTGCCTTCCGTTCATCAAGTTCAAAATCATTAACGTTGCTGCACAAGTTGGAATGTCATCATCTACATACGTAATATCATTGATGTCATCCCTTCGTTTTTCTCATTTTCAGGTGACGAAAATCAGCATTTCTTCTTTGTTTTGTATCCAGTGAACTGCTTGCGAACTAGTTCAGATTCCAGCTGGCATTTCGCCGACTGTAAATCAGTAGTAAGAAGCGTACGTGGACAATTACATGAGTCGAAACGGTTTATCTTACCTTATTTCAGATGAAAATTAACAGAAAAAATTGATTTATTTTAATTTATTCATAGCAAACTTATTAATTTACTTTATTATTTAAACTTGATATATTTTAGGTTTATTTTTGCAGGTTTACATATAAGTCGTGTTTGTTGGAGTCATGACGTTCTATTTTCAGAAGACTAGCATTTAGCATTAGAAGTTAACAGTTAGCAATCCCAGCCCAAAGTGGTATTCCAAGCGGTTTGTCATTAGACGTTTACCAGCGCCGACCAAAAATACTTGCACCAATAGGGAAGCATCAAGGAGGGGGCATCAATATCAAAGAAGAGGCGGCGCCACTATCAAACTGGAATAACATTTCAGTCAAACCTATTCACTTTGGTTATGGGCGGGTAGACTTAAGGTGACCCCGCCAATCATCCTATTCTGTCATTACCGATATCGAATCTCAAACCCTTGTTACGGAAACAGGCTTAATTGCATTCGGTTTTTCGCTAACCGAAAATTGGCAAAATCAAATTCAAGTGCTAGAAATTAGACCTTGTGTTCGAACAGAATTTCGGCGATTTCAGTTTGCAGAAGTTCTCTTAGCTAATGCATTATCATTTTAGTTTGGATTATACAGTGCTCGCGAACAGATTTAATGCAAAAGTGACGTCACCATCAAATAGACAAATTGTCGTTCCCAAAAATGTGGTAATTTTACTTCAATTTTCGAGAACACAAGATCTTTAGATTTCAATCGCGAGTGCTCTGTTCGCGAAGAGATTTCCGCCGAATGTCCATCGATCAAAAAGGGTTCATTAACAAATTTTATCCAAAAATACTAAATAGGATGTTTGGCGGGATCAAGTTAAGTTTACTTGCGCATTAGCCAAAGGTATGTTCTTGGCAATTACCGTGGCACTATTGGTTCATAACGCGATATATACAAGGATGCCAGGATAATTACAGTAAAATATGTATAGTGAATAATTAGAGGGACGTTAATATCTATCGAGTTTTATTACATTCTGGGCTATTAATACAAATTATATCAGTGCCTGTCTGCAGCCCCGCTTATAAAATTGTTCTGCCGCTCCTTCATTTTTGTTTCTTAGTGTATTAGCTTTAATATGTTTCGTTGTTTAGTTGTTAGAATTTCAGCAATCCTATCATCATGGCTACCCAGCATACGCCGCTCACCCTCCGCATGCCACCCGAAAAACTTCCATAGTCCATAAAGTTTAGCTATGAACATGGCGAAACATGTGCTGGTTCCAGGATTTCAATTGCTACGGTGGCTCTGACTGTAGCGTAAGGCCCATGTCTAACATAGCTGATATCACACTGATACAACAGCTTTTCTTCGCACAGCTGCCATCGCGACTATACTTACTATCCTCTGATGACAACTTAAAGTGGTACACCACTATAACTGCTCAGCTTGCAAAATTTTGCGGTTTCTGTTCGTCCTAACCGATAATAAACAACCTGGTCAAATTTTTCAGAGCTAACTCAGATTCATTGCCGCATTAAGCAAACAGCAGTTCAAAACTATCCTCTCAACATACAAATAGCCAGCGAAATTCAATGGCTCTTACTGATCAACGTTTACATCAGTAAAACATCTTGATCAGTACAGCACAACCTTACCGAAAACGAGTATTCTCGTACTTCGCTGGCAGTAAGCGAGCCGACAATGCGTCAACTTCCCGAATTACTTCGCAAGCAAGTGATAACATATTTGTTGGTGACTAGACTCCTCCTTAACGAGCACATAAACGGCAAAGATGCAATTTCGGGAAAAATGTCAACTATCTCATCGAACATTGACATAATCATTTCTTCGATGAAAAAATGAACTGGCTGACTTCAAAACTACACTGGATAATTTTGAGCAGAAGTTCAGCGAAGAGGTAACCTTTACATGGTGAGATAAAGATCATCAAGAGAGAAGTTTAAACATTTTTCGTTAGTCAATCGACCATCATCGACTGCAAATGCTTCCAGTGTCAGATCTTTCTATAGAGTGCATTATCCAGATGTTGACCGATTAATGGAACAATAAACGCATAGTTAGTATCCTTTTCAATATTAACGTAGTGTTAGGACATATATGTGTGTTCGTGAACAGTTTGATCTCAACAGTATTTTATGTTCGCGAACAATTTTTTGCATAAGAAAGCTATGTCTGTTCGCACACAAAATTTAGAGAATAGTATATATCACAGAACTACTTACGAACTAATCAGACCGTTAAATATATCAAGAATTGTGTTAGGATAACGAAAATTTTCAAAATACAAGTAGCCTAATTTAGCGTTTCGGAACGCAGATATGGTGAAAGTGTAAAAAGGTGCATTGCGTTAGCTAACGTAAATTAAACGTTTTTGTAATTAGATACTAAGCGTTGGCAGAACGGAAAAGTTTGGTAATAGTATTAGGCTATTGTAACTCATGCATTACCGTGAAATTTAACACAAAAACCGATAGAGCGAGAGATAGCAACTGTATACTGTTTTAATCGAAAATAGTGTAACATTATATTGGCATATTCAAACGATATTGATCATGTTTACCATCTTAAAACCTCTATTGCGCCGAAATCGTAATGTTCTGCTAAGATCGAGGCAGCGAATTATGATACAGCAAAACATATAAGCTGTTTGCAGTTACAATTTTACGAAATATAATCGCAATTTACTGGTACATTTGATTAAGCGACTACAATTGCCTTTTATCTCATACTTTTCAACACATTGACTGCGAACTCAGCACTCTGATTCAGCATGTCATTTGAAGCAGCGCTCCATTGCAAATGTGCGAACAACGGAAATGAAAAATGTGCGTACGTAAATTGCGTTTGTATATCACAAGGTAACTGTTCATGTTGCTAAACTGCGCATATGGCTTGTTGAAATGTGAACGTAAATTTTCGCAGGATTCAGTTGGTGATTTTGAGAAAAGAGCAGCCACAGTGTATCTATCTGAAGTGCATCTCCATAACTGTGCCAGAGTGTTTCCAGCATTTAAATGCAGAAAATTTCGTTCATATTCAAATATTGAGAGTGTCTTCGGAGTCAAATGTTCGCTGGTGTGATTGGATAAACAAACAAACATGAAATAATTGATAATAATTTTATTGCATTTATGCGCTCAAAACCAGGTTCAGTCAGTCAGCTATATCATAAATATCAGTTAACGGTCTTGTTTATAAGGTACCGGGTACTATTTTGAGTCTGACGTGCAGGCTAATACAAAACACATAAAGCCGCATTCCGACGATGCAAAGCTCATGCTCAAATTGAAAAGCATCGTTGGGTTTAT
>JASANE010030669.1:0-12035 GCA_030248225.1 Trileptium ribeirensis | reverse complement strand
GTTAGGGGAAGAAGTTACATATAAGATATATATATAACAAACTCGTCGAAACGCAAAATAGCGTATGCAGCATAACTATGAATATCGCTTGGTTTCGCAAACGTTTTTGTTTATTACGTGTATCTTTGCAGTTGTGCTTTTTACCTGGGTCCAATTATGAAGTCACGGTTTGGGGGGAAACGAAAATTTATTTTATAATCTGTCACATAAGTTTGATTAAACATGAGCCATCTTTTGGTAATCACAACTGTCTGTATTTCTGGTTAATTTATTTGGGTGTCCGGACGGGGCGAGGGTAAAAAATTTGTGATCAGTTGCTACTCCAAGTAATGAGGCAAAATTGGGGCTGAAGTGCAATTAAATGCACTCTTTTTCAGGTTCGCTTCCAAACTGTTATTTATCATGAAATAAATAATTCCAAACCATGGGTGTTGAGGCTATCGTTCCGTGATGTGTGAGCATACTTAAATTGACCCAACCAACCATCCTATTTTGCTATTCACGTAAAAAAATTTACGGTGCTCTTTTAGGTCTGTTGAAATTAGACACAAAGTTGTTCCTGAATGCACTGCTCTGTGGCTGAAATACAATATTGTCTTCTCCAATATTCAAAAATTACCCAAATTTTGGAAAACTTAAATTTGTCGAGTTTGAATTAAGCAGGTTTTGTTTGCGAACACCAACAGCTAAACTATGGGATCAAATTATGACATCACGTTTGTATCAAATCAACCACGAACACCGAATCCAAATACCATGTCGATCACTATTGATGAATCGTATTTCTGAAGATTGAAAATCACCAAAATTTTTCTTGAATAAAAGGTATAATTTTGCCTTTTGGATTTGATATTGCCAGCGAAACACTGAACAAAATACAGATTGTGTATATACGTAACAATGGTTTACGATTCAATATTGGTTATTACAAAATAATGGGGTCGCCGGCATATTTTGTCAATGTCCAGTTTCGCAGCAGAATTTTACTATATGGTTTTACTATATGTTTTTTTAATAACAGCGCCCATGTGATTTTTAGAAACGAAATATCTTTTGCTATGATATAGATTAAAGAAATGTCTGTACAATATATCTACCTTCCGATGAAGCTGATTTAGTCATATCAATCGAACGTGTATGAGAGCTAGTGGGTGAGAAACTGGGTGAGATCTTAATCCAGGATTGTAAAGCTAGAATAACCTGAATGCAATTGGATTAGAGCCTAAGACAAAATGCACCTGCGTTTTATGCAGATTATTTCAGATCAAACCTGCCACACCGTAACCATTAGCCGCATGTGGAATTGAAATATTTATGCTTGAAAGGGTAATGAGAAATAATTTTTAGGTAAATCTTTGCTTATTTCATCCGAGAATGTTTTGTACGATTTTGGGCGCCCCTACATTATCAGGCCTGTTTCCATAACTGGGCACATTGTCGATATCGTTCTGGCTTTCAGATGAAATGCACAAGTCAGAATCGTTCCACAAACCACATACAGAAGCGAGACGCCAATTTCGCGAATTTTAATTGATGTAATGGTGTGGCTGCAGTGTAGTGAAATTTATTTGTTGTGTTTCAGGAAATTGTTTGCAGCTCGTTTCACCCACTATGCAATACTGTGTTGCGTATAGCCACTACTAGTAACTTGCAAAACGATGGATAACGGAGCGAGTATGGCTACTTTGTGCTTAGTGACAATTTTTTCGTTCCAACTTCCAGGGTTCATTTATATAGTCCTTCTGTAGCAGTGCTACACCGCCAATACTTTAATGGCAAAGCTACGGTTATCTTACTGACATATCTAAACCGTAGGATTCTTTATTTCTTTTTTCGACTTGCGAAAAACACGGTAATTTGAAATTTATAAATCACAAATTAAAATTAAAGAGGTTGAACGGTTTCTAACGCTTGGTTGTTTGATGTATACAACGCTGCCTACTCTTAACTACTAGAATTGTACATGGGGATATGACCCTAGGGTCCCCCAGTTCGGAACTGGGGAGCTGAAAATACCGGATGGGGCAATTCCTCTGCCCCTGCTCATCGCTGTTCTTGGGTTCAATTGGGGGACCGTTGTAAAGCATTGTGACCGTCAGAAAACGTTAAACGTTTATGTGTAGTTTAACGACCGACTGCAACTATGGATATGTAACAAGGGAAATTTTATCAATTTTTGGCAAAAAAATAGCTAAAACTGGCATCTCGGTAGAGCGAAAATTTGTGTGGGGGGGGGTGCGAACCGGGGCAGTCACGGTTCGACAAGTTCAATTTCGCCGTAAGTTTCTTAAAAATCTGTGGGGGGTTAAATTTTTCTGGACGGGCGGAGAAGAATGAAGAGGGGCATCAAAAATTTATGGGTTGGGGCACCAAGCGATGACGATCTTACCGCAAATTAGGGGGGAGCCCTCCCCACTAGCGAGATGCCAGTGCACATGGTCGAAGCCAAAATTAACCTAGTGGTATAAGATCTGTGAACATGAGCTAAGTCGATATAATTAAGGCCCCTCCTACGGTTTGAGAAGGCAGCCACGTGAGTACACTTGCGTTTATTTATCACATGCTGGAAACCCGACACCATAGTTTGTAATCGCCTACAAACATGTTACAGGTTTTGGTGATTTTGGTGCCAAAATTTAGCAAATTTACGCCACGTTACATTATTAACATACCAAATGGTGGGTTAAAATAACGAAACGGCTGCTATGTTATTTGTTACGGCAGGTGTGTCATTGTGTTTTCGAATCAGTAGTCTTATTGTACTGTATTATCTTGAACAAACCACCTGGCGCAAGCATTATACTGAGTTATGCTGAGATGGCTTCATGCTTGCTTGAAATTATGTGCTGTAACATTAGAGTTTTGCTGAAATGTCGGTACATAAGTATTAGTGTAAAAAGTTTCATCAAAACTGCCCCGTCACATGTTTCTCGATTCGCCACTGCTAGGACACTTTGAGCAATTCAACGCTATTAGAAAATAAGAGTAGGATATCTGTTAAAGAGGAGAAGCCTATTTACCTATGCCCGGGCACCTCGTTGTGAATAAGTTTCGTTTTTAGGTTTACACAGCCTTCCCCAGTTAATTGTTACGGAAACCACCACCATAATCATTGTTTGTCGTGGTTTCTAGTTAGAATATTATTTTGCTTTTTACAGATATGGGCGTCAGTGGTGTAGCAACAGCAAAATTGCAAGTAAAACAGTCAACCCGATCACCACCTTCTCCAAATGCATCAGCTGTTCTTATTTCTTCTAACAAAACTACTACCTCAGAATCTGAACCTTCTGGTGTTGCTGGGGCTGCTGATCTGTCGCGTAATGCTCCGACGACTTGGAAAAACGAATCGCCATCGAGTGCTGCGACACGAGGAATTGGTTTGTTGTCGACTACAAGCGCAGCCAACGGCGGTTCTTCGGCAACAGCATCAGTTAGCGCCATCGACACTACGCTGCTAACATTAACAAGTACAAACAATAGCGTTAGTGAATTGTCCGCGGAAGAAATAAGGCGGCTCTCATCATCTTCATCATCATCATCGTCGTCTTTGGTATCCAAGAAGCGTAACGTTGTCACGGCTGTAATTGTCGCACCGCCAGCAGATAATGGACGCGGCAGCACATGTAGCAGTAGCAGCGGAAGTGGTAGCACCGGCGGTAGCCGGGGGCATCAGCAGTCGTGCGCCATTGCTGCCGAAAAGAAAATGGGAGGCTCGGCTCGAACTTCGGTGATATCGCGTCGCCGCGGACATGCCCGTTTCGCTGCGCCTTCCGAGCACGATCATGTCCCGCCACTTAAGGTGTAGGTTGCGCTCGTAACTGGTGCAGCACTTCGAGTACCTCAGTGAATGAATACCTTTCCTGGGCTGCCGCACCTATGTCAGTCGATGTCCGGCTGTGGCATGTGCCGTGATTTATGACGTGTTGTTCGATAATGAACTTCAGTGTAGAATGTTGACACTTGGTGTAAATGTTGTATAAAAGCCACGGCGCTATATGATCATGCTGTTTGAACTATTTTCGTATCAGCTGCAATAATTGTGGAATTATGATAGGCTAGGACATCAAAAAACCTCGCCATTTGTGGGCTTCGAACCCAGGCACAGACTTGATGTGATCCAAGACGGCCTAATTAATACGGAAATGCTACGCCAATATTTTTAGTAAAAATTAGGTGCCTTAATTTCTTAAAAATACTAAATTTAAAAGGAAACCGATTCAAAAGAAACAACATGCGGCCTAAAAATATACAAAATATAAACACCACATTGTGTTATTTAAATCACTGGGGTGCATGTGGAAAACCGATTGTAATCGAAACTAGTACTATGTTGAATGTTAATTGTTTAAATTTCTTTTACATTATTAACTTTCGCATCGTAGTGTCATCCTGTAAAAATATAGTGGCATATAAATTATATATATGCATAAAAAATGTATATATATATGTAAATATCGCTACATATACATAATATCGAAGCTGTCGGTCTTTCATTCTTATGCTTCGGAAAGCCTTTTCTGCAAAAATTTCACGAAATGGGAGATCAGCACCCCACGATAACTAGTCTACGTACTATGAATACCTTTAATACATTACATAAACGTCATTTTCCATAGTTGCATTATTATTTGTATATTGCTATTTCCAGCGCTTGTAAAAGGAGTATCGTTCGAAAGACGTTACAAACTTCTGGTTAGTGTCGCGAAGCATTAATGATAATGTAGAACAAGCGCAACAAAAACTAAGGTTAAATGCCGGCTTTGAAAAAGTGATAACGAAGCAGCCGTAAACATTTCAAAACTACACTAATGCAGCGCAAATTATGGTCCGAAACTCTATGTTTTAGAAAAAAAGCGAGTGCAACTCAGTTCCTGTTAATGACCAAATCGGAGATTCCAAACCTATCGGGAATCTGCGTCTAGCAGTTGGAGCTTAGTGTAAAATCATGACAATTTTTTTCTTCAAAAATACAGTTTGAGTTAGGCTATCCCATACTGTTATTCATTTCTGAACTGGGAACAGCTAAAATTACTGCGCTACCTTAAGGCAATGAAATTTGAGACAAGATATCTAGACAGTTACTCCTTGGATAAATGAGAAAAGTTTTGTTATGGATATGTTGAGTCGAATGGAGCTGAAATTATTGCAGTTTCTTTCGAGATGGACACGTTTGGGCTGGTGGGACCTACATAACTGCACCTTGCATTGAACACATACATGGATTTCCGAAGAAAATTTATTATTACCCACTGCATTAGCAATCTAATGAATTGTGCCGCGTTGAGCACAACTAACTTGTTCAACGACCGTATGATTGAACATGCTTTATTATATGTATGTGCACGTGTATATATTGTAAATTTATTTTTTGTTCCGTTTGTCCAGTTGAATTTTGGAGTTTGCAGTACAACTGTATTGAATTTGTGCGGTTTTAATAGATTGTAACTGATACATATTTGTACTGTAATTATTTTTGTACAGTTTTTATTATATGTTATATAAAAAATTAACTCAAAAAATTATTGTGCTTGTTACACTTTATTTTGGATATACAATACAGCTGTATAATATATATTATATATAGTGCTTACACCCACTTTATATGCCTATAGCACATTATATGCTTAGTAGTTCACTTTATACCTGTGTCAATATGACGTGTGGAAACATTGAGCCGTTCGGTTAATGCCCGATGGCGCTGAGAAGGAACGAACGCTCGGGGGACATTTTAATTCCGACTTTTGCTTCAAACAGACACTCTGCTTGTTGTTTTTTGTTAAGAACTTGGAAAAGTTACAGAGCTGCTAATTTTGGCAAAATCTATTGTGTGATAGTGTTACCGCAATAATTGTCAAACCGTGCTTCACGACGTTTGGAACGTTGTGTGATTTGTCATAATTTTGTTAGTCTTTCTACGGAGCGCTTAGGTTCAATCGACTTTGGCTGAGATGAAGATTTTTTAATGAACGTAAAAATAGTCCTAGCAACACTTTCGGGTGCCGGTGCTATAATAATAATTTCAGCGCTTTGTTGTACAACAGGATGATATATTTGTTGAGTTCACTATTGTACTGATGTCATATAGAATCAAATTTGACTCACTTTGTAAAGCGAATAACTGTTTTTGTTCAGCGTCTGTGCTCTAGCTACGGACACTCGACGCGTTCTACCTAGATTATTATTTAATAGTTTGATTTTACTAAAAGAACAACACAAAGATATCCTGCCATTTGATAGGCATTTGTAAAATTATAGTCGTATTCACACGGTCAAACTTTTTGCTCAAAATTTGAAAGCATCTTTTTTGCAAGTTTGAACGTGTGAACACTGTTCAAACTTTTCATGTATATTCCTGTAGCCAATCATCGCCGAGATGTATTACCTGAAAAGTTTGATCTCTAATTTTAAAATATCTTATTTAAAAATCACCGTCAAAATTTAAACAAAAAGTTTGAGCGTGTGAACACGCCTTTATTAGTATATAAATGTTAGGGATCTGGTTGAAGAATTGATTTTATGATTTGTCATTTGTTTTCTCTATGAGAAAAGAAGAAATACTTGCATATTTGGTTGTCGATCTTCGTTTAAGAAATGGTTTTTGAGCTACACAAGTTTTGCCGAATAAATATATATATATATATATATATTATTTTCCATTTTTTACTAATTATTTGGTTGGTTGAGCAAAACTCCATCCTAGTAGTTAAAGATAAAACTGGTTAAAGGTTAAAAATGTCGTTTTGACGACGATCCTGTGATTTGAGATTCTGTTGACTACTAGCTGCCTAGACAAACATGTTCGTGTTCTCTCAGAAGAATCGTCGCCCGAATGAAGAACCAACGGTCAGGGTGTGAAAGTTTTATTGTGTTACTTTATATATTAATGTGAATTCGATATGTTTTTGAAACGTTACAATATATTATTGTGTTGCTATAAATAGTATATAATTAACCATATATATATAGCTAGCACCAGCTGTTGTATCTGTTTATTAAACCAAAATTAATATAGATGGCGACCGCATTTTTGGCGTGGAATGCCTTGGTTTGGTTTAGCTTTTCTGTGAAGCTAGTAATTTGAAGAGGATGCAAGCAATGATTGAGTATGGTTGACAATGCGATAGTCGTTGATTAAATTTTGGGGCACCAGCCATATTTGCTCAGTCGCCACGAGTTTTCGGTATCAATTTGTCCAAATGTTTTGCCTTATAACGTTGTTTGTACTTTATATAGTCTGTTTACGAGGTCATGATCAGCTTCATAACCTGGGTTTGTATTTAAGCGGCCATGAGTTGCTTTATATTTTGCAAAATTTCAAAACTTGTTCGCCAAACATTGTCATGGTTTTCTATCTTCATTTTTGTTGGACAGGAGAGTTTAAAAATTAGACTATATTGCATTGGTATATCCTAGATATGCCGAGTTGTGACAAGTTTGTTCCAAATGTACATGCGTTTTCAGAACTCAATCAGCGAAATGTTAAAACTTGTGCAATAATCTACATTTGGCTTGAGTCAGTGTTGGCTGTCGTTATTTAATTATATAAAATGTATGGTTCTTACACACTCATTTATTTTATCGTACGTGCACATTGAGTGCACCGAGTTCGAACCAATGAAAACTGTGTCCTAAATGTGCCGAATGAACTATGATTTGTCGTGTTGAGTTATATTTCTGAATCCCAGATGACGATTATTTGTTGAAATTTTCCCCTGTTTTTTTACCGCACGGTAGCCAAAATTGAAAAATTTCTTGTTCAAGAAAAATTTAAGGGGGAAGTAGGTCAAAGAAGGGGGGCGCCCCCTCCCCCTTTAGGGAGAAGCCCGGGGTCTGAGAACAACTTTGAAACTTGTCCGTGATGCTCATTATCTCTAGACGGCAATCAATCTAACCTTTTGTAGTTGCACAATAATTGTCCCGATCAGTTAAAGAAATGTCGTATAATATTAGAGAAATACCATCCTCTTTGCCTAATACACGAATATTATCTGCTAATCTTAACTTATAAGCTCTTTTGTAAATATTGGATTTTTGTGATCACTGTAAGCTGTCAGTTGTTTGTTTTATTATATAAATTTGTAGCGAGATCGTCGCAATTGATATCTGAAGTTGACTATCTTGTACATATTATAAAATTTAAAATGTGATACTTTGGCTATGTAAACAGCGAGGTTGACATGTTCAGGCTCAAGGATAGATACAAAATAATGACTGTAGAAAATTTCCGATCGGATCAGGGGTATGTCAAGTATTTATTGTTACTACGTAACTACGAAAACAGGAAGTATAAACATCATACATGCTCATGGGGAGACGGGGGATTATACATCACTGTGGCTCGGACTCCCCTGGGAGGTAGTGTGAACCCCTGAAATATTTTGAGAAAAATAGGCAAAAAGTGGTCGTACTAAAGTGAAAGAAATTGGAAAATTTGTAAAAGGTAGTGGAAACGTTGTAAAACGAGTGCCAAAAAAATTTGAAAATTTGTTCTCTAGGGAGCTTCGGAACTCGACTATGTATGCTAACATAACCTCTTGCTTGTTACATATGTCAAAGTCGTTCAAAACATTTGTCGCACGAGTATGTAATTTGTAATTTATTGTTTTAAGCACTACTGATTTCAAATATTGTAATATAGATAACACATTGTATTTCGAGTAGTAATATTTCATCCGCTGTAATTAACGGGTTTTGTCATTCAACCAGCATATATTTACTGCAAAGTCGTGTCATTTGCAGACGGCGCATGATGGATGCTTTCAAATTTTCGTCCTTTTGAAAAGCATTTAGCGCAATATATTCGCCGAAATTTGGACGCTAACGATTAAACTGTCGATCGGGTTGGTTACTTGTTATTCGATATAATTTGATTCTCTAAATATCAATTTTGCTATGAAATTGCATCGGATGGATTATGTATAGTGATTTAAATTTGTTTATATACGTGTCATAGATATATAGTCACCCTGGACAGCTTCAACCGATTGGGGCAACATTGACTACGTGTCGTACCTTATCACTGGACTGCAATTGTTATATTATGGAACGCTTCACATCAGATGCTGAAATATTATTTAAATGGCACCATTTGAGTCCACAGTGTTTTCTAAAAACTGTAGGTAAAGTCGCTCCGGTATAAATTGCCTTGCCCGCCCAAGTTTTTCTAGCTGCTTAAAAGCATCGTTTGTGCTATCGGCATACAAGTTGCAGACATTGTTTCCCCATACATCTACCACGAGGCATTGCATCCATACACATGTATGTATTACAACAATGTGCTATAATTCTGTATTTGGCTTCTATACTTGCCCCAGGTGACTATATAACTCATTTATGCTAATGAATTTTGCCTAGTAAAGTAAAGTTACACTGCGCGTAGAAATTATAGTTTTCAAATATATTTTCACATAAATTTATGTCAATTTCTGCTGGATTTACAGCTTTGGTCTAACCTGTTTTTACCGCCAACAATGGTCTCGCTTTGAGAAATTTGTGGGGAGTTTTTCTTTTTATCAGGGTGAGATATAGCTTCGCTATAGCTAATAGCAGTGGGTGGAACCTAATATGTGATGAACGTTTCGTAATTCATTGATATGTATATATATAGTTGTTTCCTCGAGTGGTTGTTCAAATTAAAATATAATTTTTTGTCCTCCGTTCTTGAAATCATTTTCACCTTTGACGTTAACAGTAAATACAAAAATCATATTCTTTTTCTGCGACCGCCATGTCATCTGCGTTACCTTTGTGTTTCAAATGTTAGTGAAACAAATGTGTTCCGCATTGAGCTTATGTATGGCGTTCTTCCTAAATATAAGTCTATCCTTGCCCGTATTCTTATCATTCTTGACTCATGGTTAATTAGCTAACATGTTATGTATTTATGACAATTAGAGTAGGCAGGCGCAGCGTTGGGAAAGCCCTTTGTAATTGGTCTAATGTGCGTTGTCCGTGGCTAACTTATAAGAGCTTCTGTTACCTATAGCCGCGCATTGACGGGGATTTCGACTTCTAGGTCCCACTTTGTCTGCGCTACTGTTTATTACATCAGTTGTAATTGGACCGGGAGCGAAACTAAAATTTTAGACGCGACGGTACATATTTTATCAATGTATTATATCAAATAACGGAGCAATAAACAAAAACTTTGTCTGGCTCGTTTTGAATTGGATATGGGATCTTAGCGGTGTTGCACTGTTACAATAGTTAGCGCCGCACTGAGTGACGCTTGACGCAGCTTATATTGGACACACATGCCGCAATGAAGCAGATGTTCAGAATTGTTTATGCCCCATATTCAAGTTCCAAACATTGACCTCATACCTTCTAAACACGTTATATCCTATAGCGCATATTATCGAATAAAACAAACTCATTTCGAGAATATACCGCGGTTTAGAGACAAAATGTGGTAAATTTCAAACGAGATATTAACTTTTTATCCTGGTATGATATTTGCCTATACATTACCCGAAACGGAATTTTTGCTTTTGTTTCTACGATTGGAATTATGTTTGATGCATAGGTTAGATCGTAAACCGACAGTTCCGTATTCTAAACTGTTTAGTAGCTCTTTTTATAAGTAAAATGCAGCGCCTATGATTTGTACCACAATTTTATGTCAGGCCTCTATATACACAGCATCATAGAACCATAGTTTCAACTTGGGGATTTAAATCTTCCCGTATCAACGCCCGCAACAGCGCTGTTTCGGGATTTAGTTGTATTACGTACAAATTTGCATATTGTGTGTAACTATTATTAAGGGTTCGTAATAAAAATTTGTAGGAGAGTATGACACTCCACCATGAATCTTGTCCGTCGGTGCAGACGTTTATCGGCTGCCCCTCACGCCGGCAGAAAGCCTTAGGGCGTAGCAAATGGCGTCAGAGCACCTCGGAGGTACCCCGTTACCATCGTGGGGCCGAAGAACGATCACGCCTATCCGATGACGCACACTATAATAAGTATAGCCGGCTACTAAATCTTCATAACGCACTCGTCGTTATTTTAATTATTTACTTGTCAACCAAAAACACATTTCCTTGGTTTCATTATTGTTGAAATTATTGTTATACTCGTGAGTCCGAGTTTTATTTTTTGGTTTTTGTTTGTTGGTCTTTATAAGTATAAACTGACAGTATGTTGTTCCATCTCGTTGCTTATAAAGCCAACGTTTAATTTCTCTTAGTGATTATCTTCACTGCATGCGGATGTTGATGATTGTGTGCTGAGTACAGAGCTTTATCACTGCCGAATTATATCTTGCCTGGGGCGGAGCGGAGTTTTATGCGCTAAGCCATTCGCTCTGTTGTCGCTGCAATATGCTCGATGTTAGATAAGTAGGCGGGGACGGAAAATAACCGTTGTTTTTAAGTGTCAATTTTTTGAAATCGCTCCTTGTACACCTGGGAAATTAGTATTTTGACACATATTTCTACATACTTTATCAGTGCATCGAATGGTATCATGTATAATCAGAAGGAGTGAAACAAAATTTTTGGTTATAGTAAATTCTAGATTGTATATCAAGGCTTATGCTCTGTGGTGGCAGGGAAGGTCGAATTGATCGTTCCTCAGTTACAATCATCGACTCTGCTAGTGTCAGATTTGTTCTAAAGTTGTGCAAATTTCAATATTTTCTATTTATATCCTAAATTATTTCTCAGTATTCGTATTTTTGTGCTACGACACGACACTGGTAATGCAAAGCGTGCGTCAGCTCAGGTTAAACTGGGTTATTTTTGACTCGTTTTTTACGCACGCTGATAAACTAATTAGCTTTAGCAGCTATCTTGGTACAGTATCAGTGTGGCTGCAATATCGGCTGGATATATGTAATGGATCGTCTGTCATCAACCACCTGACGTGTCATAGCATTAATATATCATAAATTATTCCATTGGTTTAAAATTGCTAATTTCGACTAATAAAAATTTTACTAGATGTCTTCTTACTTGCGTCACTTGATCATCGAACACTACTAGATTAGCCTCCATGTTTCCCCAGCTATGGAATTTGCCGTGTCGACTAGA
>JASANE010030667.1:0-36811 GCA_030248225.1 Trileptium ribeirensis | reverse complement strand
TTTTGTTTAGTTTTTACACGGGATCCCAAAGCTTTCGTTCTGTGTTTTCTAGCGCACTGTGCAGGCGGTGTTTGGTCGGAGCTTCTGCACATGTGGGTATGGATTCATGTGGCAGTAGCGTCTGGAATAGCGGCGGTATTTTTATTTTGTCTGTTTCGCACGTCGCCGTCTTAATGCCATTTTGTGCATTTGTTGTATAATATGATCATATGCTCGGCAATGACTTAATGTAACTACATTAACATTGTTTAATTTATAAATCATATAATTTCCGGCCGCGAGCGGTTTCATTCCTTTATTCGGGATCGTCCGTCTAACGACGGTCTGTTTAGTGATATACTTTTTCTTTTAGTTACATGGAGGGTCATAAATTTTAGTTAAAATCTGCATCGTTAACAGTATCATAACTAATCATTTCGGCGATCTACAATTTTCCGCTGCAATCCACATTAAATATCGTAAAAACAAAGTTTACAAACTTTTCTCAGCATGACCTATTTAGCCGACAACTTTCATACCATAAATTTAGCAATAAAACTTTGGTTCGGAGAATTATGGTAACGAACTCTGTGAGAAACATGGGGTCTTGTGAGTTTGGTTACCAGTAACAACGCTAGGCTTACGCCGAAGGACCGTTGTCTGTCGCTGGCAGCGATGTCGAATATAATGACCTTCATATTTAATGTGTTGGTATCTATATAAACAATCGGTCATGCGATTGTTTATGTAAATAAACGCCAGGAATATAGGCGGTTGATTCATCCGTCTACGTCTCATTAATGTGATCATGGAGTTAAAGTTGGACATATATATAGGCCCGCGGATCAGGCGTATGGTAATTTGAATCTGTAAAATAATGCTGGACCATTTGTGCTTATCATAAAGCCATATTTTGCATGTGTATTTAGTTAATAAACTTTGATCACTAAATTGTTGTTGATCGGCGTTATAGTTATTGGCTGTCGGTGATCTTAACTTGTACTAACTTATAAGTTTTCGTAACTTCATTAGATACTTACAATAACACGGCCTGGTTCTTTAGCGACTATGTGCCGGAGCACCGACGGGGTCCTACAGAGTCATTCTCGGGTAGAGCGTGTATGGGGTGAGCCATTTTGGGCTTATCGAAGTCAAAAAGGGATCCACACCCATGGAAATAACACGGCGTGGTTCTTTAGCGACCATGTTCCGGAGCACCGACGGGGTCCTACAGAGTCATTCTCGGGTAGAGCGTGTATGGGGTGAGCCATTTTGGGCTTATCGAAGTCAAAAAGGGATCCACACCCATGGAAATAACACGGCGTGGTTCTTTAGCGACCATGTTCCGGAGCACCGACGGGGTCCTACAGAGTCAGTCTAGGGTAGGGAGTGTATGGGGTGAGCCATTTTAGGCTTATCGAAGTCAAAAGGGATCCACACCCAGGGAGGACATATATCATACCACTAGACACGTGGGCCGTATCTGCACAGGAGCTCTACCCCTGAACACTGGAACTAGATGAGGTCGATCTCACTTTTACCCCTCACGAAACAGAGGACATCCCTCGGCGGAAATAGGTTGCCGGGCTCCTATTCCAGTGATCAGGCACCGTGCACACCACGACACGTATATAATTTGGTATTATATTGAAGTCGATATATAATTTCCAATCAATAAAGTGTATCAGGAATCCCATAAAATGAATACACAACAAATGCATCACATAAAAATAAGAAATTTGTTTTATTTATCATAGTGGACAAATTCTATAAAGCTATACAGACAAGTATTGAAATATAAACCTTCCCGAGTTGATCCCAAATCTGAAATTTCGTGCTTTAAAAATTTTTACAGTTTAAATGAAATTATCTGAATTCTATTTTAGAGAATCCTAGCAAACTAGCATTTTAACCAAAACCACAGATATAAAGTTACAATACGAATTGCATTATAATTAATTATACGCCAGAGTTGATTTATTAGAGAATGTACAAATTAGACATTTTTGTGTTTCATCAACGTAGACTTTCGAGAAATTTGAGAGATGTGTATAAACATTAAGAGAGCTTCAATTTTTAAGTTTGAATTAGTTAACAATATATAACTATTATATTCAAAAACATAACTAAATTTTTACTTAAAACTGAGTGTTCTTATAATGACTCTTACAGCAATACGTAATTTATATGTATCGTTACTTTTCGTTCAGTTACGTATTGCTCTGAATGTATACTTTATTGTGGATCATCGACTGGTATTATACGTAATCCATAGCTAGCAATGTATAATGTACAGTACTCGCCATAACTGACCGTTGCTCGCTCACAACTGGCTCGTAGGAAATATAATATTTAGAAATTTAACAGTTTGTTTTCGTGGGTCTTTTCAAGAATCCACCACCCTCAAATTGGTCAGTTTTGGAGGTACAGCGGAAATTTCTGTAGCATGAAGGGTTCAGAAAATACCCATTTCGACAACATATTTGGGTTCCCAATTAACATCTCAAGCTAAGGTTTCGCTTATACTTGGGATTTCACATAAACGTCAATAACACCTTAAACATGAAATCGATTAAGTTGATTTTACCATCGTTCGAGTCAGTTTGTCAATGTGGTTCCAATGGTATATAAAATTATTAGAAAAATTTTGGGTTTCGAGAGGGGATCATTGAGAACTTAAAAAATTGGAACAATTTATCTGTCATAATATTCCCGATATGGGTTTTTTCGGAATCGCGCAGCTGAATCAAATAGTACCAAATTTCCGCTATATATCTTCGAAATCGACCAATGACCCTCTGGTAGGGCATTCTAAGAAAGTCCAGTTTTTGTTAGCTCGGTGCTCACTCGCTCGTAGACCGACAATTGTGGCTAGAACTGTATAAGTTGAGGTATAAGTCAAGTTGCACGCGATTAATTCTTGGGGAAATTGATTAAATACCTGAAAAATTTAAGTGACATGCTTTGCACCAATATATAAAATACATTTATGACTATTTTATTAGATCATAATATAGTGCCATAAATAATAGAAATTAGAAAGTACGAATAAAAGAGTACCAGTTAGTATGTTTTTCTCTCTAGTTTTCTAATGTTATGTAAAATAATGCTTGAACACGAAAGTCTCGCGCTGGAGACTGTGGCAGGCAGCACGTCAAGTAATCTTTTCATATTGGTGTATGACTGCATTCTACTTTAACTCAACTATGATTTAGATAACAAAATCGGAATAAATTATCCGTAGCTCATAGATTTTAAGGATGGTGATTTTGGTGTATATCAAATTATTGACTCATGAGACTATTCGTTCTATTTTCGCTGTAAATTCTTGTCAAAAAATCATTTAGCACAGGTGCTTACGCGTTTGAAAAAGTTATGTATATATTTTGTCGACATATAAATCTACTTGATATTTTCGCACCTATAAAGTTTTGTGTCTTAACTTTTAGCCTCCAGGCTGACATTGGTCAATTTTGAAGATGCAGTAACAATTTGGTACATTCAACTTCAGAAAATATTTCGGCTGGTTCTTTTTCCAGTGTTTTGGGTTTTGTGTGGTCCCCCCTCGGTAAATTGGGGTGATGTTACCACCGGTAGACGCAGCTTGTCGATGCAGTTCGAATGATATATAAAATTATACACATCCAAAAAATTTCGAAAATTATGAATGGGGCAACAGAAAACCAAAAAATTGCCATAAAACGCCGAGCTGAGACTATTATAACCAAAATTATCGCGGTAAAAGCTACATTGGCCGTTTTGAAGTTACAATGATAATTTTAGTAACATTCGACTCATCTCGATATTTTGGTTCAGAAAATCTCCGTTTCGGCCACTCGTATGTCAAATTTTTGGGTACTCAATGAACTCCAAATTTTCAAAAAATGTATAATTTTATATAATTCGAACCGATTTGATCGGTTTACAGTTAAGGAGCTATTTCTATTTATGCGAAGTTTCAACGCTAAGCCTGGGTCGTTAGCCCATGAATTAATTGTGCTGGATCGAAATTTTCGTCAATGCGGTTAGAATGATAAATTTATACAGTTGTCGATAAAAGGTTTTCGAAAATTTAGGGTATCAAGTCAAGCCAAATTGTTAAAATTTCATAATTTGATATTTTCAGACACAGCTCCTCTAGCTGAGTCGAATGGTGTATCCTTAAAATTTGCTAAATTTCGGGCTGAGGCCTAATTGAAAAGACATCTTGTTTTCAGAACTTGGCCGAATTTAGTATGGCAGGTATATGCGCAAAAAACTTCAGTAATTATACTCAAAGTAATGGAAAGATTAACTTGATGTATTGAAACAATCTAAATCCTGATTTGTTGGGAATTTTTTAATTTAGTAAGTTTTCTAGTCGTTTCAGGAACATAACGTCCAAAATGCTTATAATATATACTATGTAGCAAACTTGAAACCAGCTAAATATACCTACTTTCAGTGTAGAATTCAACGAGTGTTACCTGAGAGTTTTATGTAATAAATGTTGATGTTTATTTACATAGAGCTGCAGATGCTGGCGCGATGAACTTACCGCGACACAAAAATAACTTCGCAATGCGGAGTTAAATATTTGAAATTTTACGTTTAGAATTTAAATTGCTTGTGTAGAACACGCAAATATATAACTCAGCTTGAGTCTACAGGAGTATAGCGCTCCATTAAATTGAGCGGCAGCTGTCGTCTCTCACATTTCCTTTTCCCGAAATTTCTCAACTTTTCCCTTTCTCAGAATTGCTGCTTCCCCTTTTACAGCCTACTATTTCTTGCTTTTCGTTTTCAACATGTATGTTTCAAAAATTCCGGGTTCCCGTCTATTTTCGAGTTCCATTTCCATAGTTTTCCTCTCAGTTCGCATATTTACTGTCAGCACTTTTGTTTCATGATTTATAAGAGATTTTCCAGGTTCTCGATTATGTATATCAACAGTTTCTGTTTCTCTAGATCCAGGTTTCCAATTTCACAACGTTTTTCCGTCCCGAGTATTTATCGAGCTTCACAATTCCTACTGTCTCGATTTCCTGTTTGCCAAGCTATCGTGTTTTTAACATTTTCTGTTTCTCAACGCTTTGTTAATTCTCCAATTTCATATTTTCTTACATTTTGATGCTTACAGTTTCGAAAGTTTTCCGCCTTATAACATTTGCGAATTCTATCCTGAATTTTTCCAGCGTTTGCCAATTCTCATTACCTAACAGTTTCATGTTTTTAACGTTTTGGCGGTTCCAGCATTTCGTATTTAACGTCATTTATCAGTTTCTAAAGGCTCCCCTTTCACATCATTCCTCAAGTTTTCCATTTCGCAATTTTACTTTATCTGCATTTTTAATTTCCGTGGTTTCCCGGTACGCGGCCTCCCATTTCTTAATCTGGATTTCCAAGCGTTTTCAAAGTTTAGGGATATTTCGATTTTCTGCTCCCGCTGTTTTAATTTTCTCAACTATTGCCGTACCATAGCATTTTAACAGTGTCTAGTTTCTGGTGATACCAGCATTATCCTGTCGTCATAGGTTTGGTTTCTAAAAATTGTCCCGTTTTAAATGTTCTCAATTTCCACGCATACCCTTGTATGTATTACCATCTCCTATTTCCTCGCTTCCGAAAATTTCCAATTTTTGGTGTCTCAACATTATCCAGTTTATCGTAGTATCCCATTTCGTAATATTTTATCGATTCTCAGTTTTTCATAATTTATAATTCCCAAATTAAACTTTCAAAGCTTGCTGTTTCACAAGTTTTCCACTTACCAACCGTTTCTATTTCACGAAATTATTTCCAGTTAGTAAAATTTCAAGTTTTCCTACAATTTGGAGGTGTCGTTTCTGCAGTTTTTCGCCTACCAATGACAGCAATATTTCCCATCCCGTATTTTTAACATTTTGCAGTCTCCTGCGTCTCAGCTATTGTAATTTTTATGAGTTTCCCACGCTTGCCTGTATTTTCGAATTATCCGCTTCTGCGGTTTTCTTTTCTCAACATTACCCATTTCACATTTCCGCTTTCCATGAATGCGATAGGGCCGCAAATCGCTTTCGGAACAAATACAATCTTGATATAGAAAAAAGCGCGAGCAGGAAATAAGCCACCAACGCATATTTAACGAATAAAGAGGCAACGATTAGAAGAAAAGCCAAAACAATACATTACTAAAAGGAGTATTCCAAAACGGCATCCCGCGACGTATCCTATGGTAGTGTGTTCAGGCGTGCCGCGAATTACGGCGCCGGCACCTTCGGCCTGCATCAACGTCATTCTGGAATCAACAACCAATACCGCAATGCAACATACAACATTTCAAAGGCTCCTCAAGACTTTTCGGAATACGAATGACTGCTACGGCAGCCGCATCAAGCTATGCAATAGATTCCGACTTCGGCACAAACAATCCCGCATAGATTTTGTATTCAACAGACGTAAGGCATTGGCAGCCATTCTCCCAATCACGGCATTATTAGCAACAACAATTGCATCGGAGATGCCGCGCCCGGTACGAAGACAGTTCTGTGCTAATTGAACAGTAATATCAGCCACACGACTGCAAATATACGGACATCGCCTTAAAAAATGAAGCAGTGAAGCGATAAATGCATCCTACAACTCAATCCAGCTAAAGGTGCAGCAGCTGTACTAACACAAAATAATGGAAGCACGAGATAAACATCAAAATGAATTATCAAATGATTCACACACCAAAGTCCGTAAAATACTTGGGAATTTTGGTAAAACGCTCAGGTTTCATCTTAAATCAATACTGTCCTGGCTAATGCTAAAATCAAGCATAAGGGTCCTGTTGCTATTGTTTGGAGCCAGCTGGGCCCAACGACAAAAGATGTCAGGTAACTCTTTGGCAGCCCTGTTCTACCGATTCTCACCTATGACCTGGCTGCGTGGGGTCATTACTGCCGAATTCATCCGTGTCTAAGCCGCATAGATGCCTAACCAATGCGACTACAGAGATTACAGATCTGCATAGGACCTCATCAATAGAAGCAGTGTATATTGAATCAGACATTCCTCGAACCATCACACTGGTTCGTATTCCCACAATGTTATCATATGATAAGTCAATACGGCTAGAGGTGACCAATTCGCGCAATGAATCTCTGGCTGCTCATCGCGCAAGGACCCATGTACAATACTGTTGCGGACCACGACGACTAGCGCTTACACTAGAAACCGAACTACATTTTAGCAATAATCCAATAACCTACTGAAGCTGGCTAAAGACCGTATAAAATCTCGAAGATTGGCGGCATTGCCAAAAATCTACAGTTGATGCAAGTGTTGCGTTAATCATTGCAAAAGCCGTCCTGTTAAAATGCGAGTCGAAGTTAGTTGTATTCACAGACGGTTCTGCAGTTGGTAAGAGAAATGGGGGAAGCGGCAGTATGATCACAGACTAATTACGTAGCAACAGTAACATTATCGACGTTAACCTTGAAGCAGTCGGTAAACTATGCTCAAGTTTCAGTACCGAAGTCAAGGCATCAGTACCTCAAGTTGTAGGGTACAACTGCCCTTTCTGGAAAATCGATATATGCAGTACCAGGTTCTAGTATGCTCGGATAGCAAAAGTACAGTGGCTTCAAGGCATAATGTCGTATGGCACTCTAGAACAATGTCAGCTGCTCAGTGCATTTCATGAAATATGCAAACAATGCATACTCACAGTACATTGGATTATTTCACACTTATTGCAGGAAACGAACTTGCTGATGTAGAATCAGCTAAAGGACGTCTACGCGATCAAGACAATACCATGATTACCGTATCCTAAGCACAAGAAATGATATATCGGAACTTCGTTGACTCCCAAACAGAACAGAGCAGTAAATTCTGCTGGTGGTAAGATGACAGCCAGAATCGACGGCAACCTCGAGAAGATGAGGTAGTACTAGTTGGGCCGCTTGAAAGCTCTACGCTCTTACGAAGTTCGCCTAAATTCACAACTAAACAGTCTTCGCAGAAATTGCAGATTAGCCAAATGAAACGACCACCCACGTAATGTGTGAGTGTGATGCCACAACGCCGTTACGCCTACGAAACTTTGGAAATGACAGACCGTACAGGCGCGTGCTAGTATAGAAGCCAGGTGCGGCTATGGCCTGTTTGCCGTTATCGTGTTGACACCTGCTCACAACAACAATAGCAATTTGCACAACCAACACCGCCATACCGCGGAACTGCCAAAACTACCGGAATCTCAACAGTGCACTCAAAATTTGCGACCTATCGTGCTGCTGGAGGCGCATTCATCAAAATGGTGGACCAAAGACGGAATAGGGTATTCTATGTTCCGCTGAAACAGTGTTCTCAATAGGTAGAACGAGGTCAGCAATCAGTGTTACTACAAATAATTAATCCCTTACTGTTGTTGTAGATTTTGGGATTAACACACGTCTGATGTCACCGGATGTGCTTAGTGACCTCGGTCAAACTATCGATGTCCAAGGTTCTGGCACAACGAGAAAGCGTTATTGTCATAACTGGGCACAGCTTACAAATGAAGATATCTTAACGTAAATCTACAGATTGGAAATCTAATTCTCGAGAGTCATATCTACGGGTCGGATGACTGTACTGGCTCAAAACGAAGATCCCCTTATCTATGCAATTGAAGTACTATACCGAGAGCAGTGAATTTGTGGATAATACCTCGGCATTCGAAAAGAAATGGATCGTAGCCCGCGAACATCAATTCATCACATTTTTCGACATTCTCTATAGATCACGACGCAACGATCGACCACAATGAACAGAACCCAAAAATTTCAGTTTGTTGCACCCAAGATTTCCGGCGACCCTTCATTCGAAATGTATTGAGGACACCTTGGCTTCAAGAAAGTATGACCGAAAATGACAAGAATATTTTTTGGCCGAGTATTACGCCCGATATTCGGCAATTTATCTAGGAATATGTACACTGCGCTCGATCCCGACAAAGACCGAATTAGAGCAATCCGCTAAAACCTTTCAAAACTCTAGCATTGTTTCACATGTTAGGAATTGATATTGTTGCTCCGCTATTTACAACTCGACCCGGTAGCAAGTACATTAACTGCTTTATGGACTATTTCACCAAATGGCCCGAAGCTATTGCCCTTCCTCACCAAAACTGCCCACACCATTACCAAATTGTTCGTGCAGAGAATTTCATATCGACATGGAGTCTCCCGTCTAGTGCTAACTAACCAATGCTCATGTTTTACTGCTGAAAACTTCACTAAAGATCTTGCGATGATCGGAACAAAGGAAGTACTCAATTCCTATCATTACCAAGCCAACGGATTAGTCGAACGGTGGAAGCAAACCCTGAAAGCAATATTAAAGCCCACAACTAAATTATTACCTGATCGCTGCGACGAATTGCTAGAACTCTTACGTTTTGCGTATTGATCGGCGGTATATGCATCGACCGGCCAAACTCCCTTGTTCTTGCTCCATGGCCGCGATCCTCATTTACCCGGAGAAAACCCTATTCATGAATATTTAACGGTTACGACTGACGAAGGATATGCAGCCCAAATCAACAAACGCACCGATGACTTGGAATATAGTACGGAAATGTTTGTTTAAAGCTCAACACCGATACAAGCAATATTTCGATAGAAGAGTGGAGAAGCGAACGTATAATAATAGCAACCCAGTGATGATGAGAATCCCAACAACTGACAAAGGATCTTTATACTAACGACTCTTTCGTGTGATTGAAGTGAAATTCCCCAATATTCGATTGGTCAAAGTCGGTAGCGCAATCCAACAGCCAAAATAGTACAACTGCACAAAAATCAAATATTTTGGAGGAGATCCCGAGGATTACTCCGGACAGGAAGCGAAGAAGTCAGGTCTGAGAATTGCTTCCAATGATTTCTATTGTGGAAGGTGCAAAGAATCGTGCAAAGAGGACGACGGAACCGGCCTTGTCACAAGGATGGTTAAATTCGACAGATGTTCCTTGTGATTAAACCAAGAGCTAGTGGGACTAGACGATGATCCGTTGGAAGCCTTATGGTATTGCTCACAGTTCGATCAAGTTGCATACGCCTCAAGAACATGTTCTTCATGGGGTGAAACACGATCATACATATAGATCCAAAACTTAACTTGACCTTATCAAAATTATAGTCTAAAATATCTTAAAATTTATATCTAAATTAACAAAAATTTAACCAATTTCACTTTAGTACTCAAAACTCTCTTAAAATTCATAAATCATTTTGCCCTCTCTCAAAATCGGGTATATAGTAAAAATTGATCAATTTCATGTGGTATGGGTCTGTGGCATAAGAAAGCTCGCCCGTGGCTTTTGTCTGCTGAGCTATCGGGTGCGACTCTTACGGCGATGGAGTGTTCCAGTGCTGTTTTAGTGCTGAGTTCGTGGTTAATCCACCTTGGACCATAGCAGAAATTCAATGTCTAAATATGTAGTTTGTGTTAGTATAAAAATAAGTATAATTCGATTAGCTTTTACTTCAGGGAATGACTTCGTCAACAAAAAGCTTTCCACAAATTTACGGCCGTACATGCACCTTTAGCAGAAAGCAGGGGCAATTTGCGCAAGGTTTCGCACTAAGGTCCTACTTCGAAATTCGTCTATGAGCCGCCAACCCCTCTTCGGGGGAGGGGTGCTGCGCACCTCAGCCCCAGGCGGGTTACCCACCCCTGGCTTTTTGGCCTCGGGGGAGGGGGGTCCGGATCTCAGGGAGGGGTTACCCACCACTGGCTTTTTGGCGTCGGGGTGTCCGGACCGAGGGGTTACCCCCTACCACCCCTGTCGGCATGTATGCCTCATAATCTCCTGTCCTGGTCAATCATCATGTTTATAACAGCTGCTGAGCAAGTACCCTGCGATCGCAAACCCAACATCAATGGTCGCCAAAGTCCGGCGCAATGACATGCACCACATCGAAACAAGCCATTCACCTATGCACAGCAGAGCTCGACGTCTTCCTCCGCATAAACTCAAGGCCAACAAAGACGAGTTCGATAACATGCCCGAATTTGGCATCATTCGATCCTCCTCCAACTGTTTCATATCGGCTCTCCATAAGGTGTTTGCTAAAATGCGGACGGAAACCGTGGAGATTAGTTAGAAAATATTACATCTAGACCGGAAGGTGCGGGCAGAGAAATATATCCCTCTGAGTATTCCGGTAGCAGGGTGGTCTTTCATCCCTCGTCGTACTTGTAAGCTGCAGACGTGACCACACAATTGCACAAGCCAGAAACTGCTGGGCAGTATATAACCGTGTATATAACAGCATGGTGTAGCTAACACCATATAAAGTTTATGGTGTGGTCTACACCATACTATTATCGACACTACACTACCTATGTAGACTATCTGAAAATATAGCCACAAACAATATGGTGTCAAAGATACCATATATTTGATGGCGGCAGAGACACTGGTGGACAAAACTTTCACGTGGGGGGGGGTCCTTTATAACGTAAACGCTGCATTATATTGAACGGCTGCAGGAACCTGCTTATGGGACTTCGTAGGCATATGGACTTGGTGGTGGACAGCATCGCATATCGCCAGTACCATCGGATCGTTGAAATAGTGACAGGGATTGTTGGCAATATAATAATGAGGTACGTCGCAAAATACGCCAATGCGATATATGGCAAATTCAGGACAAAATGTAGTTATGCCACGTTCGGGCGGTCGAGACACACGATAGCCCGCAGTCGACACTGCGTAAAATTGGTAAGTTAGATCAGTAGGTCCAGATAGACATAAAGCTTATGGTAATAAAATTGGGCCGGATTTTTTATGCAATATTTGTGGCACGCTCACTCACATTAGTCGGAACTGCCCAAATAAACAACAATTGTTAGCCGATCGCCGCAGCAAACATTGGATCGCGCACGGCGTTTAACAGACAGCAAACGCGCTGCCCATTGTATTACCTGTTTGGGCACCAGGTGCATCAATGCACTAAACGTACAGTAAATTTAGAAACCACAGGAACCTGCCGCAGTGCAGCTTAAGTATGCCTCTATGCTTAGCCGTTGTAGGGATAAACGAACATCCGAAAGGGCTCGACCTAAGAGTAACACTACGGCAACCAACTGCGGACAAAGGAGGATATAGGGGAGTGAAAGGGCTGGTCGCCCCATCCCCAATATGGTCAAGCGTTTAGGAAAATTTTTTCAACGTAAAAAGTGTAAAATTTGCGTTTAGAGCTGAATTCGCTCTCATCTACATTGTTTTCTCACATTGGAAAATTATTTTATACGTACTAAAATCAGCATGTGTCGCTAACATACTGTAACGAATAAAGAGAGATTATATGCAATCGGACTAGGATTTTCGGAGTTCTGTACGCTGGACTTTTGGTGATGTCCTAACGTCGTTACGAATATCAATGAACGCTAACAATTATTAATTTAATGTGTGGCTCAAACTCTAATAATACCTCAAAAATACTTTAATTGTTCTCGCAGCCTGGCCTTTGGACTATAATGCTATCATTGTATACGCGGCTTCATATAAAGAAATCCACTGAACCAATCCACAGCAATAAAAGTATGGGCCAAAGTATGCGTGGCTCAATAAAACACTGTCTTATACTGTGGTTCCAAACAAACGCTTTACATAAATTGATGAGCAAAGTATGGCGTACAAGATCCACAATACAATATATACCAAATTGACCACTCAGTTAAAATCTTCAAACACAAAAGTTGAAATATTTGTTAAAATATCGCAAAGGCGAGAACGTGATCTTTAGCTTTCATCACCATGCCGCAGTGTGTCTATATATCATTACTTCACACAAAATCTTTGTATCGCCTTAAGATCTAGGAATCGCGTGACTATCCACAATATAGCCGAAAATAAAATGCTTAGATGCTACTTGACGAGTAACGGATAAACAGAGATGCCCCTGTGCTGAAATATAAATGTGCTAAAAAGTCCCAACATTCTACGCGGCTAGAGTAGCAGAAGTAAACCAGGTAATACTACCAAAAATCGAAAGCACAATATAAAACTGACTGACGATAATGCGTCGTTCACGTTTATTTGTGTGCAGCTACTGCGCACAGTGGACAGTTTTGTCACCACGAATGCACTCAAATCAATTCGAGTGCAATGACAATGCCGAATGCGTCGTCAATACAATGGTAGAATCGGTTGCACACTAAGAGCATTTGCAGCAGTGATAGCACGCGGCTATGCAACTGTATAGTGCAATGCATTGAGGTCGTGCATTTGTAATGACTTTTTACATTTTAAGGTACAAACAAAAGATCAGTTTACATACTTGAGTGCAATAGTTTTGATCATTGATCGTGCAATGATAATTACTATTGCTAACTGTAGAGCAATATTGTTTACTAAAGCGCTAAGTCCGTGAATTTGTTTTTGCGAAAGGACGTTCCAGTGCAACTGTTGTCACATTTGCACTAGCTGCAGTAATGGCATAAACATAAGCCTGAAATGCGCACCTCGTTATTGCTTATGCCTTTGCATCTGTGCGAGCAGTGGTTGTTGTATTTACTCAATTTCGTGCAGGTGATGGGGTGATTGAACAGTCATAATTTTTAAGAGTTAATAAAAAAACCAAGTATTTCTGCGTTTGCTAAGAACCGTTAAAATCTAGTTTTTGGTTATTTTGACCTTGAAGATGGTGCCACAGGGTTAAGCAACTAAATGGCACATTCAGGGTTTTTCTAACAAACAAAAAAATTTGTAGAAATTCATCCACCCGAAGATGAGTTATGAGTGACAGTAGGCTATATGTTTACTACTGTACAAGAAGTGAATTATAAACCATAGTACTGGAACATTTTGATGTATATAATCTTCTATAACCAACATGCCAGGATTTTGTACCGTTTAGTATAAAATTTTTATATTTACGCATATAACATATATGTTTATTATTAAACTAATACACATCAAAAATTAGGCGTTTGCTGTTGTACGCTGTGTAAAACCCTTAGATACAAAAGGATTTTCGACCAAATGCTGAAAGAAGCACTGACAACTATATTAAATTCATACCGTAGTAAAAGAAGCTTCTTGGCATTCAGCCATGTATTTGCCGTCGCCAGCCGGTTGAGCCATCGGCCATCATTACATCTATAAAGACTGAGCCATACGCTAAGCTTCTTTAATCAATGTATATTGACTAAGTCATGTAACATAAGGATGCAATCTGGTGCTACAATATCAGTCTCAGCTATGCATTGCATTCTTTTCTATACAACTTATTTAATGTTTTGTCACTCTGTTATTATTGGTTTTTAGACACAGAAATGTTATAACACCATCTGAGCATGCCAATGTTTATTCTTACTTTATATTCAGTGCAACGACCATTGTTCGTTATGTCACCGTTACAAATACAGCTGTAGCAAACAAACCGCATATGAATGGCAAACATCCATTCTATTTATCTTTAAACTCCTTCTGATGTTCGACAACAAATTACGCTTGAATAAGTTCTACTAAGTAAATTCATAGAATACTGCAATATTGAACGTGAGTTGTTGTTCGCTCGCTTTGCGAGGAACCTTAAAAATCTTAGCAGTAACTCCGAGATAGCTGAATTGTTAGTAAACGTGACGCTCACCAGACCGTTAGAGGTTCAATACCTGACGGCGACCAATTATTGTTCATCGATACTCGCAATGTAAATTAATTTAGGACGTAGAGGGTTAGAGCTTTTACGTGCCAAGCTCCATGAGCGAATTGAATAACTTCAATACCGTTTGGGCTTATTCACGCTGCGTATACAAGTACATGAATAACTGTGCGTCCAAAACATGAACTCGCACGGTACACTAAACCACTAGCTCCGCCCCACATGCAAGCTTTGGTGAAGTGAATTTGACCGGAGACGCACCACTTCAACCATGACCAACACGCGCACGCAATTCAGGGTTAAGCATGCTTGTAATAATATTCCTATGGTGTTACCAGATTGTGAATGAAGGCAACTACAGCTGAACATAACAACTGGGCACAACTTAACAACTTGGGAATGTTGCTTACAAGTGCTTACGCGTAATACAACCTCCGAAGCTGTAACGCATTACTTGTTCTGCATACAAAACTATGTAACCGCCCGATTTAGCCTTGGCTTTTTAACTTTCTCGTTTATAATTTAAAACTATGTTCATAGTGATACGAAGACCATATGTTTCACAGAACTATAACCCGTGAAAACCCTTTACATAAGCATATCCAATACCGATAAATAACAGTGGGCCGATGCAAGAAATTGAATTCGAAAAAATACATGAGAGTACAAATATGCTCAGCGTGAAGCAGTCGGGTCATTGACCTGCCCACGACGTTCATCTTTTAAACAGACGAAATATTTTAACTATATTTGACATGCTACAATACACATCTAACTGAAATATCAAAACAAAGCAGCTGGTTTTACAAAATTGCTAGCACAGCATACAAATTACACCGCCAGTGCCGCGCAGCCACTCGTTTGTTGAGATTTTTGCAAGGTCACGCTTCAAGACGATAATGTAACAAAATCTTATTTAATCGAAAACCAACAGCTGTAGGCATTGTCTATTGTGGTTGCAATATAACAGATACAAAACATCCAGTGTAATAATTATTCGAATCTAAAAATATTAAACGTGTTGGAAAACTGCTTAATATGTGAAAACAGTAAAGCAGACCCATTTGCGTCGCCAACTATTAATGAACAGACGGGAAATTAAATTGAACTTCTAAGTTTCTAAGAAAATTTTGGTCCTACCGTTTTAAAATTTATGTTACGTGATACAGAATTTTTTGCGATCGGACTTATTGATCGGCATTATTTAGCCAAAAGACTAAACATGCTAAATTCAACATTTAAACATTGCAGTTTAATGGGCATTTTGCACTTTTTAAGAACATATCTGTCATATTGTAGCGTGCCGTGCGGTTACACTGGGGTTCGAATTTGTGTGCACGTGTATGACAATAATTAGCGCTGTTCTCGCAGAACAGAAACAGTACTATGTGTTTAACTCGAGTAAAAGCACTACGCTAGCTGAAAACAAGTGCCCGTTAGAATTTTGCAAACGGCACACGATAATACTTCAGGCTAAATATGCCCGTTAGAATATTTGGACTAACGGCGCAATTATAAATTATACGAACGCAGTGCCCGTGAGAAAGTTACACATACGGCGCATGTAGATGCCCGTAAGAATTGTTAGACAGACGGCGCACTAGTTTATAACTACCAGTGGTACCCGTTTGAGCCTACAACAAACGGCGTACCAAAACCACAAATATTCTAAGTTAAACAACTTAAACCAAGATCATCACGACACACTCAGTAAGCACAGCAAAAATGCTCTCTCTCAAGCGATTACAGTTACTTTTTAAAACAGATTCAAGCCACACAATATTTTTAAAATTAATTCTTGCTAGCCACAACAATATTCAGAAGTTCGTAGGTTCTAATTTTTAACTCAAATGTCAGCCACAATCCCGAAGAAATAATATTGTTTCTTCTTGAATATTTCGCAGAATTGAAGTCTTCAGTAACTATGATTTCGAGCTGCTTAAATACCAACCATCCGACAACTCTACTGCTTTGAAGTCAAAACATCTGTAAACTGTATACATTACATTACATTATATATTATATAATTTTATATTATTCTTATAATTATTTATTACATATTATTATATTATATATTTCGCAAGCCGTTACATGGCCCCCCCTTGTGTAAGGGCGGTCCCCGCACTTGATTTACTAGTTGTAAATATACTTATGAACCAGGCTAATAGTTGTCTTGCTCCTGTCGTGCTCTGTCGGCCAGTATTTGTTTCCGCCGCTCGTTCGCTCCCTTACCGCATTTCTTGTTTTTCCGACGCCGTATAGGGCCGCTGTAATCACTGTTATAATAGAATTGTTGCTGCATATTATTGAATTGAGAATATGAACTAAATTGTTGATTTGATTGTTGATAGTGAATTTGTTGCTCATTAAAATGGTAGTCACCGCTGTAGTATGTATTCGCATAATTGTTAACTACCAGACTGAAGGGCGCACTGCAATATGGTTGTTCATTATAGTGCACGCCGGGCAAGTACTGCTGGCTGAACTGAGGTGGTGTTATGGCCGCTGTGTGTTCACCACTATAGTTTGTCGATTCGCATGAGTTGTATAGCGTTGTATCGTGTTGATCCTCCTGACACTGAAGAATTGGCGAAGTATGCGCAGGCAAAGGTGCAGCAGTTGATGAAGTAAGTGCACTTGAAGCCGGCCCAGGTTCAGGTTGGGGCGAAGCAGGTGGCACGTTAAAGATTGTGACGTCTTCCGACGAAATAGTAGATGTAGAATTCTTTTGTTTAGTTAAGATTCCAAGTACTAAATTTTGCGCCCAGGCAGGTTTAGGTATTTGGTCTTCCGTAGCACAAATTTGTTTGCTTGGTCGCCGCGGATCACACAGGTAGGTATTTTGTGTATTCGCAGGTATTATAGTTACCGTTTTTGTTTCGTTTATATTATTATTGTTCGCATTAGTTGTAGTAGTATTGTCATACTTTTGGCAAATTGTATCGCGGACAAGTTGTGCGATTTCGTTAGCCGCCGCAATAATATTGTCATCACCCTGCCGCTTGTTCAGGTCATTACGGTTCACCGTACTAGAATGATCGTTGAATGTATTAGTGTTAGTAGCGTTCTTACTGCCAATAATCCGATACCTGGGTTTGCCAGTTGCCTCACTTAACAAGTTACGCACATCTACATCGTTGCTGGATGGTTTCGGCCGACACGCAGCATGTGTCCAATCACTAATGCTCGTTCCAATGCCGTTACCGCTAGTAATAGAAGATGTATTTTCAGTATCAATTGTAGACAAACAAACTGTTCCGGCCAGTAGACTCTGTTCACCAGACAAGTGTTGTCCATAATTAATATCACATTTACGGCTCGATATAACGCCATCAGCTGGTAGCTTACGGTTTACCACTGGGTACAGTGGCTCGGCATAAGACGTTACAGTTGGTGCTATTGTTAACTTTGCTTTTTCCAAAACTGATTTTCGGGTTGCTCGGTAGCTAGGAGGTTGTTATTAGGCGTGTTAATCGGTTCCGGTACGTATGGGTCGTGTGCTCGGTACGGATCAGGCTGCCAATCTAAAATATCATCTTCAACGCAAAGGTCGATAAAATCTTCGGAAGCTATCGATTCGGGTCTACCTGAGCTACTACTTGATGCGCAAGAATGGCCGCGAACAATTGACATGTCGATAATACCAATTTATACTTGAAGATTTACAAAATAAGTAGGTAAATTAAAGATATGTAGAAATAATAAACGTAGTCAAGTGTTTAAAAATGCTAAAAATAATAAAATTAGAATATAATATATATATCTTATTATTTGCAAATACTCGTGTACAGAATTCTTAACCAGACAACTGTTACCTTACCTACGGCGCCTTAGATTATAACCGCCGTATCTCTTGCTATTTAATGGGCTAGCTTTCTTCCGCTTGCTGGGCCTGCAAGTTTGTTTTTGTGTCTGGGCAGGTATAGTTAGTTGAAGACTACTGGTGGTTTGTTTAGCAGCCTCTTGTGCACCACGATCGCTGCTACTGTGTTGTCTTATATCTTCCCAACCGTCCGTTTGTTGCTCTATAGTAAGTTCAGTTCCGTCTTTCAATGGTTCCGTTAATTCAGCTTGGTTACCGTCATGTGCTAGGGAATCAAGATTTTCAGTATCTGTTAGACTGACAGGGGAATCAATGCAGGGAGCACGCTTCAACCGCCGAACATTAACGCGTTTTTCTACGCTGCGACTTGTTCGATGGACTGGTTCAATCCATGCTCCTGTACCGTCGTCCGATAGCCGCAGCACTCGGTAAGGCCCCTGCCACGGTCGACTGAGTTTCTTCGTTTTTCCCCTAGCAACGACAGGAACATAAAGATATACCCGATCACCTTCCAGAAAAGGCAGGTTTCGGCTGCGACGATCATGTGTCTTCTTCTGTGCTTGTTGCGCTTTCTCGATAGATAAGTAAGCTGTGTCCCACGCGGATAAAAGCCGATTTACTAACGCTGTACTATAATCGTCCGTAGTGGTGGGTTGAACACGTCCGAATAGTAAATCAATAGGTAGCATTGGGTCCCGTCCAAAATTTAGGAAGAACGGTGATTCTGCTGTTGATTCATGAACGCTACTACGATACGCAAAACATATGTACGGTAGAATCTCATCCCAGTTATCCTGACTGAGGTTAACGTACATGCTTATCATGGACTCCATCGTTCTATTGAAACGTTCCACCATTCCGTCACACGCTGGATGATATGCAGTCGTGTTCAGCTCGCGAACGCCAAGCAACCGAAGCACTTCTCGCATCAGCTCAGATACAAAATTAGCTCCGCGATCAGTCAGCATCTGATGGGGGACACCGTATCTGCAAATAATTTCTTCCACAAATATTTTAGCAATTGTTACAGATGTCGCATTCGGTAGAGGGAAACACTCAACCCACTTTGTGAAATAATCCATGAGAACAATGACGTACTTATTCCCTCGCTTTGTTAATGGTAGTGGTCCAACAATATCGCAGGCGATTTGATACCACGGTGCTACAACTGCAATAGGCTGCAGTGGAGGAATAGTTTTAAATTGAGGATTCTTTCTTGTCAAACATGCTGGGCAGGCTGCGCACCATTTCTTGATATCTATTAGCAATGTGGGCCAATAATACCGCCGTGCAACTTTTTGATACGTTTTTCGGATACCCAGGTGACCTCCAAAAAGGTGATCGTGGCAACTATTAAGTATTTGTTCGCGCAATTCCTGTGGTATGTACAACTGTTCTTGGCCGCGAACGTTGGATTTGTGATATAGATGTCCCTCTTTCAGGAACCATTGAGGTCGGTCACGCTCGTTCTCCAAATCTTCGATCAGATTGGCTGCAAAATATTCGTTCTTCTGAAGCTGTAAAATGTCCACATTATCGTTGGCTAGTGGAACGAGAGTTGCTATAGTGCTCCCTACAAAACCTTCAGGAGGGCGTTTTACAGCTTCCGTGCAGATGCCACACGTTGTACCCATCTTTTCAAGACACAGCTCATTATCGCCGGCTGGTATTCGCGACAACGCATCTGCATTTTTATTGTCTTTCCCAGGTCTATGAATTATATCAAAATCGTATTCTTGCAACATCAAACTCCATCGACATAACCGTCCGTGTGGATCTTTGACGGTCAATAGCCATTTGAGAGGCTGATGATCCGTGACAATAGAAAATTTTCTTCCATACAAATACGATCTGAAGTAGCGTATTGCCCATACCACTGCCAATGTTTCACGTTCGATCACAGCATAACGACGCTCTGATTTCGTCAACATTCTGCTGGCGAAAGCCACTGGATGTTCTTTGCCTTCATCGTCGTTTTGACTCAGAACTGCACCAATAGCTTCATCGCTGGCGTCGGTCTGTATGAGAAATCGCTTGTTGAAATCTGGTAATGCCAAAATTGGTGCCCTTGAAAGCAGTTTCTTAAGATTGTCAAAGGCTATTTGAGCTTCCGATGTCCACTGGAACTTCGTATGTTTTTTGTATAGGTCATGAAGCGGGGCCGCGATCTTCGAGAAGCACCAGACGAACTGACGGTAATAAGTCGCAAGACCCATGAAACTCTGCACCTTCTTCGCTGATTTTGGCGTCGGCCAATTCACAATTTTATCAATCTTGGAACATTCAGGAAACAACCCTTCACTTGACAAAACATGCCCGAGAAACGGCACCCTACTTCGACCAAATACACATTTTTCGAGATTCAGCTTCAGATTAGTAAGGCGTATACGATCGAACACTGTTTGAAGTCCTGATAGCAGTTCTTCCTGAGTCGACCCGATAACCAGAATGTCATCTAAGTACACGAGACATATTTTCCAATCTAGTCCCGCCAAAACCCGTTCCATAAGCCGCTGAAACGTTGCCGGAGCGTTGGTTAGCCCAAATGGCAGTTTGACAAATTGGAATAGGCCATCATATGAGATAAACGCTGTTTTGTGTTTGCTACCGGGATCCATCGGAATCTGATGATAACCGCTTTTCATATCTAATGTACAAAATAATTTCATCTTGCCCAACGTTCCCATGACATCATCGATTCGCTTGATGGGGTAACTATCACGGCGCGTGACAGCATTCAATTTTCGGTAGTCTACGCAAAAACGCCATTTACCGTTCTTCTTCTGAACCATCACAATCGAGGATGCCCATTCACTTGTTGACGGTTCAATGATCCGATTTTGTTGCATTTCTTTGATTTGGCGAGAAACTTCATCACGTAGAGAAAATGCCGTTCGATATGGTTTCTGACGTATTGGCTTAGCATCGCCTGTGTCAATCACATGATAAACATCAGTTAACGCCCCCAAATCATGATCACCCTCTGAAAATATATCACTGTATTGAAGCAGTATTTCCTTTTGCCTTCTCTGTCCATCGCCATCTAACGAGCATTTCGTGAAATCAATACCCTCAAACTTATTACCACGTGCTGAACTTTTAAATTCGTCAGCCTCCCTCTTAATAAGTTCATCTGTCACATGCTTTTGAATATCTATGTTAAAAACCTCTGCCGCCGGAATAACGGATTCAACAGCGACTCTGGTTCCCCGATAGAGCTTGATTGGTGCTGAAGTGGGGTTAAGTACTCGCAGAGGCACTGAATTGTCTTTATCCGGCTGTACCACAACTGGTGCCACACATATTCCGTTCTCACTGTGATCTCGGAGGGGCTCAATTATCCGAGTACCAGCCGTTAGCTGTGCCTGTAGTGTTCCAAATACCACCATTTCCGTCAATGGTGGTATTACCACAGTATCCGAAAGAGTGTCATACGCCGGGGTATCTTCAATTTCCGGCGAAGACACTGGCACTACATCCCGTCCAATTTTCATGGTGCCATTTGCATAGTTTACCTGCACAATACCCAAATTTCGCAAGAAATCCCGACCAATGATATCTTCATACGGTATCGTCGGTGAAATCGCCATTGTTGCCGGGAAAGAAGATTTTCCAATCTGGAGATTCGCTTGAATTGTTCCGAATGTCGCCATAACATGGCCTGACGCAGATATAGCAGTTAAGTTTGACTCCCGGTGTGGGTGATTGCCCTTAAGTCGTGCCGCTGCATCTTCCGAAATCATGGTAATTTGAGCGCCTGTGTCCAGTAATGCCACGAATTCTTTGTTGTTGATAGTTACGTTAATAGTACCTTCTTGACATCGATTTATAGCACAAGTCGTAGCCAAGTTAAACGGTTTGAATCGTCGCGATCTAACATTGAACTCTGGTGAACGCGAATCAGTTGGTGGTCCAGTAGTGATTGGTTGCTGCACAGGCATTCCGGTTAACTCAATGGGTTCAGATGTAGGAATTGAAGTAGTAAACCGGCATCGACTGAGGGCATTGTTCATTCCGTTTTGGAAGCGTTGTAGTGCTGCTTCAGTGATCACCCTTCGGAGACCGTGCCTCCACGCGATGGATACTGTGACATAGGCACAGCATGCAAATACCCACATCTGTGTTGGATCAAATCCAAACCCACGAAGAAAGCTGAATAACCCAGTAGTAACAATTTCGGAAGCAGTACGCGTTGCAGCTTTCGACGGACTTCTTTCCCCATTGTCCAATCCCAGGATTTCCAACACTTTCCGTTGTTGTTCGAACGATTTCCAAACATCATTCATTGAAATATGGCTACGCATTTCTTCGATTCTATATATTGCAACCGGCCGAAAAACGAGCTTAGGAAGCTCTAGTTTCGTTTGTTTGATTATTGATGATAGATCATGTTGCGATGTCAGCGCAATCAATGTCCCATTTTGCAAGTACGAATAGGTGCCCGACGGTAAAGCTACAGGAATATCTCTGCGATAATTGCAGTCTACTTCCCGGCTAAAATGATAGATAATATTTGTGGCAGGATCAAGATAACCATCATGGTTCATTATAGAACCACGTTCATTGTTATGCACTGGTCTTGTCGTGAAAGTTATAGGAATATATTCCGTACATCTGTTGTTCATCGGTAGAAACTCGTAATTAAATGGACGTAGTTCTTGACAAGGCCATACTTCTATGATATCACCCCCAGCGGCTGCAATAATATTACTGTGATTAAGTAACGTACGCATGGTAAGTGTGGGATTAGTTAAGATATTGGACTGTATTGATCGTGTCAAAGTATTCATAATGTTGCACGTCGCAATCATTGCCCGTTGGAAAGTGAACGAGAGAGACTCGCGGACATGAACTTCAAGGGCCTGCAAACTAGCAGCCAGTTCATTCGAAGAAACGAATCCCACAACACTTGAACCGTCACGCTTTCTGCGATGTTGACTTAACCATTTGCGATGATTCAAATCTGACCGATTGTGTTCGCAGGCCACATGCGACTTGACGATGCGAAACGCGATTCCTTGATCACTGACACCGACCATACGATTATTACAATCGACAGTTGTCTGTTGAGTCTCGAACGTTAATGCTAAATTTCCATCCGCAGAAACCCATTGTTTGTTACCCATTTTCCCATAAAATTGTTGCCAAGGTATGATACTACACTGTTCGGTCTTGTTTGGTTTCCAGATGAGAAATCTTCCATCAGCAAGATTACATTTTCCCTCAGTGTACGAACAATGAGATATATCGCCGACAGTAGACTCAGGATTATCTTCCGAATGTCTTTTATAGACCTTGGCAAGAGTTAGAAAACAATTTGTTGCTGTAAATGTCTTCCATTTACAACAATTAATTCCACCTCCAGGGTAATACCATCCAAGCTTATTATCTGTTGTCCAAATTCCACCACGATGTATAAGTGCTCCAGCATCACATTGGTGAAAATCACGCATTCGTTGACATTCTCCATCGCTTATTTGCTCATCTTTACTAGAGGACTGTTTGAGATTTTCGTCGTTAAAAAAGTACGTGAATGTCTTAACATTACTTGTCACTTTATGGCAGAGCCAGGCATCGCTTGTGTACTGTAAGATGTTGTTTTTATACAACTGAAGAGTAGCGTCCACAGGTGGATGTTTCAGCGGATATTCGGGAACCTTGCAGTCGGTTGCCGTTGGGAATTTCCACGTTTGCTTCATGCTGGATATTTGACAGAGAAGCGGGTATGGAAAATTTAAGTTAGCTGATCCTGCGACTCCCAGTAGAAGAATCCATAGCATAATTAACAATATAACTGTGGACAAGTTCGGCATCGACTGTGCTCTTCGACATTGTTGAAGAGATTCATTCCCATGACATGACGAAAGTCGTGAACATTCAGATTGGGTTGTTTTCAGAAATTGTTTTGGCAAAGAAGCTGGAACTGATAGCGTGGTTAAAGTTTCCAAACGATGTTGCCCGTTAGTGGTCGACTGTTTGACTTGGTCAGTAGTACGCGCTCGACGCTCTGGGCCTTCGACTGATATGTTCACATTAGATCGTACAGTGTCAATACTAGTTTTAAGCTCTCCTTCAATAGGTATCGTTCCAAAAACTGGCCTTTCTTTGCCAACAGCCAAAAGTAAAGATGTGATAGTCCATCGATACATTCTTCCCGGTTCCGTTAACAGATCATATACAGTGCCACCAAAAAGTTGCACCAGATCCGTCGAAAATCCCGATACGCGACCTGAAAACGAATGCGCAAGCGTTTCCAGACCGTTGTCTTCAAGAAACGGTGGGTTCTTCAAGTTCAACTCCTTATGAGCTTCTCCAAACAATGTATCATTTCGCAGCGTTGAGTATACAGTCGTCGACAGCAATCTGGTTAATCTGGTAACATTTCGCTCCATACAGTTCCAAAAGTGTTTTACAGTCTCAGTATCGACATCTTTCTTCGGAATAGGATGGGACCAATAAACAGCAGATATCCGAACTGGAGATTCGGTAATCGTACGAGCCACGTCCCTGACCACTTGACGTATCATAGTTTCCCTTTCGGACATGGATTTGTCGGTCATTGGGCCAACGTGCATGTTGTTGGATCCAAAATGTATAACGAGCCCGAGCACGCACGGCGTAAGTTTGATTTGAGCAATCACGAGCGCTTCTTGGACCATCACTGCTGCATCCTCAAACCGAGCACTTAGCCGGCTACTTATCATTGTTCGTGGCGTTATAGGAAATCTGTTCAGTTGTCCATCACCAACAAATATAAAATCTATGTCCAACTTTTCCTTGTGGTGTTGACCTAGCGATGTTTGGAGCACTATTTTACCGTCCCCGTATATGTGACATCGACCACCTGTGTCTCCGCTAACGACGTTATCAATCTGTGAGCAGAAGTTGCTATCAGGTTTAGCTACATTCCCTGAATTTTGGTTTGATGACAAGAGCGACTTCGGTGTTGGGGTCGACTTTAGATGATTCCTAGTTTCATCTGGTTTCCCAGTAATTGTTCCAACGAAAGAAGTTTTTCCGATCACAGGCAGAAAACTCGTTGTCAACGGCGCCTTGACAAAATCAGTTCGCTCCACATGTATCGCATTCTCGGCTGCTGTTGGAATTGGTTGGTGCGCGCCACCATCATAATTTGTCCCCGAGTTGCGTTGTTGTGCTCGTCGACACGACACTCCCTAGTGTCATGTCCCGGCACTTTAAGGTATTCGCAGTTCGACCTTCTCTGCGTACCGCTGAAACAGTGGGTCGCTGTGTAACCAGCTTTCCTACAAAGTTGACAAATCGGTTTACAGTCGATGTTAAATTGTTGTCGACCATACATTGGGAAAGGCAGACGCGGCTGGCTACGATGAAAAACCGACCGCTGATTGCTAAAATCAGCATTTGATTGTGAACACTGCCGTTGTGCTGGCGCATTGCCAGGTGACTGCTTAAAAGATGCTTTTAACCGACTAAGACGTTCAGCAATACTTCTAGCCCACACTGGTTCAGTGTCTTCGACGCGAGATTGCCTTGCATTGGATGACCAATTAACAGCAGCCACTGTGGCCGGTTGATCGATTACGCGCTCGTATAATATGGTCTCAATGCGTTCGGCAGCTAAGATTCCTTCGGCTAATGTCACTGGGCCCATAACTTTCACGTCTTCCCTAATTTCTGGTCGAAGTCCTGCAATGAATTTGTTCCGCAAGTTCTTCTGCTTTTCATCGTTTCGAGACATATAGCTGAGAGCTGGGTGAGACAACTCAGTTAAACCTTGTGCATAGCTAGATACGGTTTCAGTCGTTCCTTGGGTTCGAACGTCATACTTGTCACTAAGGTATCTCCGACGATCCTCGGTCATAAGCGAAGCATAAAGGGCCGTGGTGAGTTGATCGTACTGTCATCTAACGGCGGCGGATAAACAATTGTATAGAAATTTAGCGTGTCCGGTCAAATACCCGCTCAAAATGAACGGCTTATTTTCCTCTGGCCATCCATTAGCCAAAAATTTCACCACAAATTCATTTTCTCGCCAACTCTTAAAGTGATCGCCCTTCTCCCCACTGAACGGAGTAATTGTATGTTTTGTCCGCGTGATCCCATCTTCTTCGCACGCGAGCAATTGTCAGACCAGGTATTACTCAAATGAGCAAGTGAACTTCGTATCAAATCCTTGTGTTTCACAATAAATTCTTGCTGAAATTGCGTGTGAGATTGTGATGTTTCGTCAATCTTTAGATGTGTCTGGTTATGGTGTTCTTGACTCTTTTGATCTAGGTTAATTATACGTTGAGTTTGTTGGCCCAGGTTATCGCCAATATTATTCAATATGCTCGGTAGTGTTGTTTCGCCTGTCAGCGGTAACTGTGCTTGTATGGAAATAATTCGATGTTGTAATTGATCAACAGTTTGGTTCAGTGCGTCAACGATTGAATTCTGTTTGGTACGTCGCTAATCGTGTGTCAATGTTCGTTAGTACACGATCGTGTTTTCTTTCGTCACGCGAGCTTGCACCGGTGCTGGGTCGATTGGAACTAATTTTGACAAGTGTGCTCTTGAACAAATCAATGTGACAAATATAATTCGTACAGCCGTAATCCCTCCGTTGCCACCAAATGTAGTGTCCTAGTGGCTTAAGCTACTGGTTTGAAGTTTTTTTGTTTGGAACAAAGGTTACGCGCAAGGTTTGAGTCGGACTTAAAGGAACTACAGGTGATGCTGTCGTTGGGCAGCGCCACAACTCAAGTTGCTTACTACTTCGTCGGTCAGAGACACGACGGGAGTAACTTTTACTTCGGCGAAAATCCGTCGGGCAGTGCCTCGACGTCCTATCGGTGCAAATATCGTCGGGCTGAGCCTCGACGTGCTAACCGACACAGTGTAATAATGCGCGAGTAAACTTAAAATGCGCCCATCGACTATCCTATTTTGTAAAAGCCGATAGCGAAACGCAAACCATTGTTACGGAACAAATGTGGAAATTTCATCAACTTTTCGATAACAGAAAATTGGCAAAATCAGAAACAAGCACCTAAAATTACAGTTTGTCTTCGAATAGAATTTTGACGATTTTGAATTTGCAGTGAAAACTGTTATCGAACGCCTATCAGCTTCTGATTCGTATTTGTCTGTGTTCGCGAACAAATTTAACGCAATACTGACGTCACAAATCAATCGTTCATGTTGTTTACGTTACAGTGTTCGCGAACAAATTCAGCGAATCCAAATCCGGTAGATTTTCGTTCGCAAAAAATTCGGTAATTTTCCTTGAATTTTCGCGAACACAAATTTCCCGGATTACTATCACAGAGCTTTGTGTTCGCGAACGGTTTTGCGCCGCATTATGGTTTACCAAAAAACGTTCAGTAACAGATTTTTAACCGAAATAGCAAAATAGGATTATTGATGGGCGTGGGTTAAGTTTACTCTCGCATAACAACGTCTATTACAAGTTATGAAATTAAGCAACCGAACAGTTCGAGCAGACACTTGCAATAATAATAATCTAGAAGATTCTTGAGAACTCAAAGTGCAAAGCCAGGCCAACAACATAGAAAATTCCTTAATTCTTGAAAATGCCAAAGCATGCTACGCCCGCGCCACACTGTTCCAGTTTTCAAAAACATAATAATGTTTTATAATTTCAAAATGTTTTATAATTTCAAAATGTTTTATAATTTCAAAATGTCATAGCCAACCCACACGCTACATATATATACATTGGCAAAATGATGTTGACTAAAGGGAAAACTGCCTAACAAGAAACCTTGTGCTTCTGAAAAACGCTATTTGTACTGCTTTATTGGAAAGATGCCATTATGGTTGCAAATTATAGTAGCAGTGAAGTTTAAATTGTTATGACAACCAAGGTATGGCAAAAAATGGTTTGAAGTACCATAGCGTACGTGTTGGTGCAAGTCTGAGGGACGGGGTATGGGTCATCTCAAGGGGCGGTAGACGCCCCTGAAAAGGAGGTCCTTCAGGAACCGTCCGTTCTTGAAAAAGATGACGACCGAGCTTCTACTCCTACTATTTTAGTCGTATCTTGCAAATATTCAACGAAGGGTGGATCCTCATAGGTACTCCTAAATCCTTGCTGAATGAGCGTTAGTCATTTTGGAAAAAATTATTTTGAACAAAATTCATTCGCTAAAATGGCCGTGCAATAGGCTCTGGGTGAAACTCCGGTAAATTTATGGTGGAAAATTTATTTGTAGTAAAAATGTTTTGATGATGTCTCCAGTCGCTAAATCATCCCTGGGGTAGACTAGGAAAGTAAAACCCATGTTTTTCACCTCTGTCAGTTTGAGAATTCTCAAATAGGATAAATAATCTATTTTAATGGTGTATTCAGCACAGAAAATGGTCCTGGTCTAGGCTAGGGAAACGCCTGAAAAGTGCTTCAAAATTTTTTGTAATATTGACGACAAATAATATAGGGTATAACTAGGTAGCTCATGCTCATGTTTATTGTTCTACTATAAAATTTAAAAACAGAGATCTTAGCGCCGATTTTTTTATGAGAGCGTTATTTTTATGTGGAAATTTAGAGAAAAATTAGTGTCCTTGGAATCTTCGAGCACTCGACGTTTTCTATTCACTTTTCTATTCTGACATTCATATCTGTCATGGTATTAGAAATTCTGTGCAGTCAGGTTGATTTAAACATCGAGGACAGATCAGATTCAGAATACATTTTGCAAATTTGTTGGCTAGTCTCCACACTGTCAATATCACTGGTGTGAATCACAAAACTTTGTAACGAATTAAGTGTAAATTGAGAATGCAAAACAAAATATATAATGGTATAGAGGGAGAGAAGCGGACGGAATTTCCAATGAAGGCGCTAGGGCAAAAATTGTTAATTTTTTGTCTGCCGGTGTCACTCATAAAAATGTTCGGATGGATGGATTTCAATACTTTTTTACTCAATAGGAATAGCGATGACAATGTGCACATTGGTTGAACTTAATGAGCTCTGACTTCATCTTCAGGGTAAAAATGTCGAAAAAACTTATTATAGAGACTGTTTTCCACGTCAAGACATAAGATTATACGTTGTGATTCGCAGCACATATCTTGTGATGCAGGTATCACATCGTAAAATGAAGATAGCTGGGGCCAGTTTATCTGAATTTACAATGTTGCTGAAGAACAATTTTTTGTAGGACCATTTCCAAAGCCTCTGTGCACCTGAATATGTTTGCAGTAACGTGCCTACGTTGTGATTCGCAGCACATATCTTGTGATGCAGGTATCACATCGTAAAATGAAGATAGCTGGGGCCAGTTTATCTGAATTTACAATGTTGCTGAAGAACAATTTTTTGTAGGACCATTTCCAAAGCCACTGTGCACCTGAATATGTTTGCAGTAACGTGCTTATGGTATTGCGGGCCCGAATCCAAGCATCTCGGGCCCTACATTTGTCAAGCCTGGCCTACAAGAATGCTTACATAAGTGAATATTAACCTCTCCCTTACTTACATACATAATTTACGTATTTGGGCACGGCTAATTGTTGAAATTGCTGTAACATTTTTTACGATTTTAGGCATTTCCGGCGATTGTTCTCTAAATTATGCCCAAATACCCCCCCGAACCCCCAAATGGAGGTATTGAGGGCGCGCTATGCTCGTCTGTGTTTGTTTCATTGATCTTTTCTAAGATATATAGATTTCTAAAAATTCAGCATAGTGTCCGTCTGCCCTCGATTTGGCATGCTTAAGGTTACTAATCTTGCACGGTTGTTTTATGATCTAGTGTTAAACGTGACCATTATATATTTTTTCAAGGGGCATCCAATGGTTTAACCGTTTTCCGAAACATATTTCCAGAATTTTAGTCTGTCTTCATTTATTTGGATATGCATCCAATGGTTTAACCGTTTTCCGAAACATATTTCCAGAATTTTAGTCTGTCTTCATTTATTTGGATATGTGCCGCGCGCAAGATTCGATACCTCAGAGGCGAAATATGCTTACTCCACTTTTTGTAGTTTCGACACATAGCGTTTTTCTACTCCTTGATAAACGACGAGATAAAAGTTTGAATTACTTTTTTGTATAATAAAGGTACGTTAACCACTTTATTGTTGTCGTATCAGAAATTTGGATCTGTCCCCAAACTACTACAATGGACTCTAAAAACGGAGTTAGCATATTTCACGTCTAACTTAGTTTTTGGCTTCACCAGAATCAAGTTAAAGTCGAAATGTGCCAATTCCGTCAAAGCATAACTATAGTTACCAGTAATTGTCAGAATTCGCCGTCAGAATCGCTCTCAAGTGGGACCGAATCATCATCGTTATAGATTGGCAGATCCTCGTAGAATCCGCTATACTGACGGGGCACAGCGCCGGTCGCCAGTAAATTAAGAATATATGCTTTATTAGTGTGACCCGCGCTAGTTCTCAGTTAGTGTTAGCAAACGGAATGGGTCTACCTAAAGTACAGTCCATAAAAAGTCGATAACTTCTGAAATAACTTTGTATACCCAATTGTTTATTACCATATACTCTATACATACATTAATAATACATATAAACGTATACTTACATATTCAAAAACAGGATCAATGACACCGAATGTATTGATGATTACACACAACCACTTTGTTCCACCGATTGTACGAACTGAGGCCCTAAGCTCACAATGCAACCCTTTAAATAAACTTTTAATCTGGACCCAAAACCTAGCAATTTCTCTAAAGCCTGGTTCCTATAGTTAAGGGCTAGAAATTTTAAGAATTTAAAATTTTGATCTCTAACTTAAACTTAAATTTTTGCGTTAAAGAACCCGTTTTTATGAAATTCCTCGAATCCCTAACTCATAACAAATTTTGGAAAATCCAGCAGAAATACACTTACATATCCGCTAATGTAAGTGTTATAGTTAAGGCACCCAGGGCTTACACTCAAATTCGATAGGTACCTAAACGATAGCCCTGGCACACAAATTTAAAAATTTTTAATTGTTTTAAACTCTCTTAATCTTAATAATTCCAAGAATTAATAAAATTATTAGGGCCAGAAATTATACAGGGGATGAGGTCTGTAACTTTTTAACGCGTGGGCCAATTGTGGCCAAATTTGGTATGTATAATCAATAGTGTGCCTAATGGCATTTGGCATCAAAACTTGCATATGCCCAAACCAGCCCCCCTGTCCAGTATAAACATTAAACAGTTCCAATCTATTTTTTAATCTAAGCCTGCTAGTAGTTTGTTTAAAAAGCCGTAACTACTTTTAGATTCCAATACATATGATACATACGACATCGCATATAAAAATACTCACATGATTTAGCACACAATATCGCGTTGGCATAAAATGTTTCAATTCGCACAATATCGTGTTGGCATACCACAGACATGTAGAAACACATATACACACGCAGAAGTTTAAAGCTATATATATTACACCTTGCATGATATATTGCGCTTTTCGAATTTCACACAATTAATAACCATCACACTCAGCAATCGCCTAGACATTCAGAATAAACATTTCACATGATACACACCAGAACCAAGACACAGAACATCAAACAGATGACGCAAATTCTACAATTTTTCCACGGCCAAGTTTTCCACTATTTATATGAAACATTCGCAAAGTTCACATGTAAAAAATTGCACAAAAAGCAAAATCTTAATATGTGTAGAGTAATTCGTCACATTACCCCCTCTGCCACATAAAATTTGACCACAAATTTTAAATTTGTATTTGGAGAAATCTATAAACGTGACATTTATAATTGATTATATGCTAAAGGTTGCATCACCTATTTTTAAATGACACCAATTTACACAGATGTTTTTATAATCATTGTTATATTTTGCATGCGTTCATGACTCCATTATGTTGTGTAAATATCCAATGTTGAATATTCAAATCTTGATGTTTTTCTTTCTTTAACGGTCATCAACGGTGCGCCGAATACGTTTCTGCTTTCATACTATCCGCGAGTCGGTTGAGTTGCACTGACTGTCGTGTTGTTTTCACATCATCCCATACACACATGGTCACATTGTTATCACCATTTAAACCATTTATTTGGCATATATGAAGTTGACGCATGAAATAAACCGATATAACACATGATGCCGTAATCATGCATATTCCTTAGTCACATAGCCGTCATTAAGCGAAATTAACTAAACTATGAGCTTGCCTTTCATTTTTTATATTGTTTCGCATTTTAAGAATACAAGCGCGAATAAGCCTAAATCCCAAAGTTCAGTATCGATGGAGAGAAAAATACTAAATGGCGCTTGCAGTAAATATTCTTGGATTAAATGAATGTGTTAATACAGTCCGGGCTGTGAATCCGATGTTTAACTGGTTAAATCAACAATTTATACAGATTCAATTTAAGTGCTCGGTAAATACCGATAAGCAAATAATATGAATCGTACAACTACTTTGGGGCCATTAGATTTTGGGTTTGGAAGAATGATAATAGTACTCCTCCCTCAGTACGGGCCCCCGTTGAATGACTTAGGATAAACAACAGTGTATGGACACCAAAAACCTACAAGAAAATCCAGAATTGTCTTAATCTGTGAAGACTGATGGGTTTCCATGTATCTATATTTGTTCTAAGGTTAAGTTAAAAAAATTATCACCGTTCAGGTCAACTTGGGTTTTTGGCTAGAAAAAATTTCACATGATAGTGCAACTGCACGTAACACCAAAACTGCACACACAAATATGATGTATAAAACTACATATTTAGGGTTCACTTGAGAAAATAATACTATTTTTCTTACCCACCTTACACGGGATACTACCCTTGAGGAACATATGCACTTCAAACATAGTTGAAGTGGATTGCCACTAAACCGGAGCCCACGTCGCAAACCATTTGTTATAAAGTACAACATATTCAGCTTTCACGAAAATAGGTACAGGTTTGAGAGAATTCCCGGGTGTTTTAAAAATCCATTTTTACCCCATTGAGCACAAGATGCACTGTATACACGCGGCTAGATGGCCATTAAACAGGAGCCTAGCCGAAGACAGACGGTAATGTGTATAAAGAAGAAATATCTAGAGGCACGCTAGCAGAACATAAAGTCTAAGGTTTAGGATCTTTTTACTGAGGGTCTAACAAAAACACGGAAACAATATAAGGTCTCCCCTATGACCACCCGACCAATCCTGCTTGTTCCCAGCCCCTGTCGTACTGCCTCTACTGGTCAGTGCTGGGTCGGTCTGACTGAGCAAACAAAGAGAAACTCACTCAGACTGGAACGCGCCCTACGATGTAGGGGTTCCCCCAGTTTCTGGCACAGTGCGGGCGGCAGGAGACACTTGTTTTTCGAGTGTCTGGAGAACACCGTTAGTAATTTTTGAAAGCGCTGTTCTCAGGTTCCCAACAAGCAGTAGTAGATTTTCGAGAAATGAAATGAGCGTAGTTACCCGCCCAGGACCAGCAGGTTCAATTGTTAGGATTAGAAAAAAATTGTTTTTAAAATACTTGATTCATTTGCCCAATCTTTTGTCCAATTTTTTTCTAGGGTCATATTTATTTAAAATTTACGATTTTTTTTATTGTTTTTTTTTTTTTTACCCATTTTTACCAACATAACTAAAACCTTATTCAATCCTTTCCAGTGTTATTGCACATCGACCTATCGAGCCTCTTTCAATAATGAGTACATATATTCTACCTAATAAGTAGGATTTGGATTAAAATTCACCCTCAACGATAACAAATGAGACATACATGATGTAATGTACCCAATGTCATGACAACAATAATTCAAATGATGATTAAGCAGTTTCCTAAAATTAAATTTACACAAGGTCAGTGTGAAACTTTTTGTAGAAGATGTTCTGGAGATAGATTGCATAAGAAATGGCGAGTATTACCGCTCGCCACAAATTGTGAGATATTTCTTCAGGTTATTTTAATACCTTTATTAACCCTATATTTGGACATAGAGCCCTCACGTTTGCTTATAGAATTCTGGTTTAGCGTTTTCTACCGGCTACCATCAAAATGCTTGTTTCCTTAGCTTTGATATAAGGAATATTACTTTGATTATCAACAAACAAACACTTACTTTAAGCCTTAAAAATTATACCGGCTAAATCCCAGCTTAATTCCGAACGCCAACATCAGGCGGCGCGCTCCCCCGATCCTTTTTGAAAACTTCACTGAAATTCACTTGAACTGATTCTGAAATACATTTTTGGTATACATTTATATTTAACAGATCTATTTATTCTACTATATTCGTTCATTATTCCGCTCGAACATACGTCGATATCTTAAGATTAAACATGCATAGGTATGCCTCGTTACCCAAGAACGCGAAACCCAAATTTACTAGTAGTTGCGTCCATAAATTAAATTCCTTTGTAAAGTCTTTCGTGTCCTAACTAATCATAAGTCATATGTTTCTCAACCTTAGCTATAAAAGCAAAAAAAATGTAATAATACATTCACACAACCTTAAGAATGACAGCATGGCTAATAAATTCCCAAACGCTATCAAATAAAGCCACGTTATTTAAATGCACCTGTACATAAAAAACAACTATACTACTATATCATACATTAAGTTATTCATATAATCTAAATACTTATTTGCCTTCGGATGAGGAAAATTGTAAGCCGTTATATAACCCAATATTCGGTGGATGAGAGAAAGATCTGCGCACATATACTACACACATTTCACACATTCATTAAAGTTTTGATTCCTTAAGTCTTTTCATGTTTTCAAAATAGTCACTTACTTCCGTTAGATCCTCTGAAATGTCTGCAACATCAATGGTTTGTAATGCCTTTTCATTATTTATTTGTTTAGGTACCTCCGAACTTACCAATGTGGAACTGACATTGTCTGGGTGACTAACCCTATTACCTGTTTGATCCATGACTATAGTAGGTCCATTACTTGACGACCTGAAGAACTGTAAAGATAACAAACAAAATAAAATTATTTCTCCAACTGCTAGTACTATAACATATATCCAGCTAGTTGATTTATTATTTTCGATTTGGTACATTCTTTTGTTCACATATTTTTGTAGAGCCACATCTTCAGTTATAAAAGACTTGTTTTCATGAATTATGTTCTCCCGAAGTTTTGTCAAATTCACAATACTTTTGCATCAGCTCTAAGTTTATCCTCAAAATATTTTTTCACGTTTATCAAATTCGGTAATTTTAAACCAAAATCAAGCCTAGATTTTTCCGCAGAAAGCCTAGGACTGAATTGTTCAAATATAAGGTTCTCTGAGATATAACTATCATTCAAGTCCACCATAAAACCACAATCCCGTCTCCGAACAGGAAGCGTTATATCCCCTAAAGTTATACCACACCCGCAGGGTAATGAAATAACACACTGAGAACATGATTTAATTTTTCTAGGTACGTTACCGTCGCAAAACAACCTCCAATCTTAATGTACAACTGATACAAACCAAAACCCTCCAATCAAGTCAAAAGCTTGAATTGGATTCCTGTTTTTAGTAATAACAATGTCGCAACTTTTAGACATGTTAGCTTTTTCTTTAAACAACTCAATTTCACAAACTGTACTAGCTTTTGAAATAACTGGAAACACTGTAGGACACCGCAAAAACTTCGATCCAATACAACACGACAGCTGCTCCCTCTTTAGTAACAAAAATTGCGAACCTGCCTTATTAACACCTAATATATCGTATTTGGGATTTACTTGCATAAACATGCCTTTTCCCAGATCAAAATAGCCATAGGTTAGTCCCCATAAATCAAATTCCATGTTCTCCCTAACTATAGGTATTTTTAATGCTACGATCAGACTGGTACTTCCTAAATACACAGCTCTTACCACAGGTACCGTATAATAATTTTTTATGTCATAAGGTCCATACACTAACTTGATACTACTTTCGGAAATCTTTGCACTAAGGAACAAAAGAGTTTTCTTAATAGTAATAGGCGGAATAACACCCGGTGAAATATACCCTCTCTCGAATTGACTAAAGGCATTGACCAAAGCGTATGTAACCTCAATGTGTTCATTCCATAAGAAGAAGCTGGACATCCACCGTATGAGGTCTGCATTGAAACTTAATTCGACATAACTCAATTGAATAATTTGGTTTAAGGCTAGATCAAGCGTTTTGATGGAATCCCTGAACCCTTCTTGAACTTCACCAAGCTTAGTTATTAAGTCTGAAATTACATTAATTCTTTTTTCCTCTTTCTGAACTCCCTCGGTCACCAATTTTGATAGTGAAATTAGATGATCATTAACTCTAACCACTTCTGCGGACACCCCAGTTACTCTTGAGTTTAATAAGTAAAGAGCTCGTCTTACCTTAGAGGCATCTGCACCTGCTCCCAAATTACACGCACCAAATATTGATTCTATCAAACATGCTATACCTCCTAATATACCTCGTTTCTTTCGGCTAT